>PVJL010003530.1:0-154914 GCA_004026885.1 Lyroderma lyra
AAAAAAAAAAAAAAAAAAAAAAAAAAAAAAAAAAAAAAAAAAAAGAAAGCTCAATCAACCAAAGTGCTGGGGAAAGTCTCCTCTTGTTCCCAGAACTGCATTGAATTAAATACTTGAGAATATAAAAAAGTCAACATCAGTTTGTTGGTAAATAAAACAACAACAACAACAACAACAACCCTCAAGGACCGCTCTTCACACGCGGAATCGTGCTGATAACATCCCTTCTGATCCTGCGTGGATCCTGCTCCGAAACTGCTGTAAGGCTTATGAGAGCCAGCATTAGAGACAGCAAAAATCGCTCTTTTTTGGCAGGTCATGTGTGAGCACTAACAATCTTGGCGCTCTCTGAGGTCAGTGACATCCTTACAGTTAAGACTGGACAGATGAGTACTCACTTCGACAGCACATGTGAGGGCTGTTTGGAAAAACCCAGCCATAGATGCCTCTATTTTTCATATTACGTGGCTAGATACTTTCCGGACAGCCCTTGTGTACTAAAATTGGAAAGATATGGAGAAGAATAGCAAGGCCCCTGGGCAGGGATGACTTGCAAATTTGTGAAGTGTTCTGTATTTTTATATATAGTACAGCACAGGGAAAATAGTCAATAGTATTCTAACACCTATGTACAGATGGGTAATAGGCTTATTGGGGTTATTACTTCCTGAGGTATATAAATGTCTAATCCCTATGTTGTTTTGTACACCTAAAACTAAAAAAAAAAAGAAAGAAAGAAAAATTGGACCTAGAGAAGCTAAATTACATGTTCCTGTGATGAGAAAAACAACTTTTGTTTTTCTGGGTTTTTGGAAACTTTTGAAGAAGAACTTTGGTTTTCAGAGTTGCTGCCTTAGCATTTTATGTGTGAAAACCCTGCTCACACCCAGAGTCGGGACTTTCAGATAGAACTTGGCGTTTAGGATTCCCGCTGTAGGTTCCTGCTTTGCTTTGCCCAGGGCACCTTTTACAATAAATTAAGTTAGGCTTGGGAGAAGTCAGTGGCCTCCACCCCAACCACCTTATAAATAATTAATGCTTGCTATCCTGGGTTCCTCTGTGTCTACTGGACCTGGGATGGAGGACCCCCCCTTCCCCTGGGCTCATTGTGCCCCCTTGCTTCTGGGAACGGTGGGTAATAAATCTTGTGACTACTTCCTTTATGTGGGTATATTGAAACTGGGCTTTCAACCAACACGACCCAGTGGTTGTCCCTTCCCCAAACCAGCAGCTGAGATGCAGAAGGAGCTCCCTGCCAACCCCACATTGGGGCTTGTGCCCCCTAGTTCAGGAGGTCATAATTTGCATACTTTAAATTTAACATAGTTCTTTGGTTTCTGACCCCCAGTACCTGAACTAATAAGAACAATAAAATACTACTGAGTCAACGATGACACCAGGGACTTCACAAAAACTCCAGACAAAAACCAAACTATTAACCCTTTCAGCAACATGGGACTCTAGTTTTGTTCGCCATATGATACGAGCTCTTTATGTCCTTATGTATCGAGCAACACATCTTGTGACAGTTAAATAAAACTTGTCCAATAAAAGAAAACATCAAATGAATAATTCTGAATCAAAACACTGTTTTATAAATCCATAATTGGCAAATCCTGGGCTTAGGGGCAGAGGCTTGAACCAAAGGGAGGACTACAGAAGTAAAGCTGACACAGTGTCCCATGGACATGACAAATAAACGCACATATTGTATGAAGAAAATACTTTGTACCTTGAAACAAGCAAACAAACAAACGAACAAACAAAGCAAACAGAACATTTTGTTGAATTCTAGTTCTCCAAACCCACAAAACCTTGGATCCTTTCCTATAAGTGATTGTCTTATCAACAAAAACAATTTTATTTTTGGCTTTGGCAATGCTAACTAATATCTGGAGTTATATCACAATCTTGGTTGATGTGATAATCATGTAAGAAAACTGCTGTTTTCCTACCATAAACAAACTAACTGCAAACTTATGAATCTTGGTAATTTTTTGATTTTTATCTTTCAATACAGTTATTCTTTTTAAACCAAGTCCTTCTGAAACCTGACTCTCTTACAGTTGTTTTTTAAATAAGAAAGCATCTTTTAATTTTTCTAATTTTTGTGTTTGTTTCTGAGTACTCCTTTTATAATGTAGATGATTCTGTTCATCTGGATTTTTAAAACATAAACTTACTATAAATTTTTACTTAAGAACTACAAAGTAAATAAACTTCAATCTGAAAAATCTCTCCATGAATGAATATATACATCCTGACTTATATCTTAAAGAGATTCACTAATTTCCCTTAACATTCTTTTATTTTTTCGATTACGGTTGATGTTCAATATTATATTAGTTTCAGGGGTCATTTCCATATTTTGAAATACGCACGGTACCATGCAGACATCACGTGTGAACTCTAAAGAGTCGCTGCTTTGGTTATGGTCACTCGGTAATAATCACGGTACTCCGGAGCCCGATCATTTGGAGGGGGAATTGGTGCCCTGTGCAATTAAGTGAATCTTTCCTCTTGTTAGTCCTTAAGTGGGTAAGATTTGTGTCCAGAGACGCCAGTGAAGTTGACATGAACAGCACTGGACAGTAACTGGAGCATTACTAACACTTGTTTACTGAAACCCTGCTTGTTCCTATTTTTCTCCTCCTCCAGCTCACCGGCCCCCTTCCCCCTCCCCCATCTTTTTTTCATTGTTAATCTTTGCATTTCAAAAGACGAGCACTCCCCCTCCCTCCAGATCCATTTTTCCTCGGAATCCAGACCCCGCCTTTCTTCCCTCCCCTCCTCCCCCCAACACCCGTCCCGCCTCCGTCCTGGCAGCCCCTCACCTGCAGGAACCAGTGTTTCACCAGACGCAGGAGGCTTTTCAGCTTGGTTGGCTGATGTTTCACGAAGTTTCTCTGCAGCTCGCAGAAGGACGGAGAGAAATTTCCAGGGTAGCTGCAGGCCTTAATTAGACTCTCGTAGACATCAGGGGGTGGCCGAGAGCTGGAAACCAAAGGCCCTGGGGTGACAGGAAGCAAAGGAAGCGAGGGGGTGGGTATTTAGGAAGCCCCGGTTGTTGGGTGACCTGCAGATTTACTGGAGAATCTCTCCAGGGAAACCTGAGACCTCACAGCCTGAGAACAAAGGTTTGCCTAGCTTGATGGTCTTTCTGGAGAAACTGAAGTGGGTTTTCTAATCCTCAAGGCACTCAGGGACTGATGTCTTCCCCGGACATCTCCAACACCTTCCCTCATGTCTGTTTTGGCTCGCTCTCTCAGCCATTTATTGGAACCTCCCATCAGCGTAGGGGAGACCCAGTTCCAGATCACAGAGCTGGGCTGAGCGTGCGTTTGCTGAAGGCTGTGCTGTGGCCGGCCTCCTGCGTCGCGGAGGCACGTCGCTCGGTGCGGTGGTTTGTATTGTCCTTCCTCTCTCTGTCTCCCCTACTTCCCACCAGAGTTTTCTGGGACTGCTTGTCCTCAAACCCCTGTCTCAGGATCTGTGGTAAGTGCTACAGGTGCACCTGAGCTGACTCTTGTAACTCCTACCCCTCCGTGGGTCTCACCACTTCCTGCAATCATAAAATTATCTGCATGATTCTTTGAGAAATCTGTATCCCAAGTTGAGCCATGTGATAGCCAAAGTTGGGTTAATCCCGTGCACTGAGGTCCTCCAGCCCCTGCACGGGACATGGGTTGGACAGATGAGTGCAGGTGTCTGCATGTGGCCACACACGTGAGAGGAGCGGCTCTCGGGAAGAGCAGGTGTGTGAGTCGGGTGGGCTTCCTCTCTCCTTACCCAGGGCCTTGTAGGCAGGCACGATGGTGACAGTGATGGGCTCCGCAGTCCCCCTGGTCTGGATGGTGAAGACGAGTGCATCAGGGGTTCCCTGGGCCACTCCTAGGACCTTGAGCCCGAGGGCCAGCAGGTCCTGGCAATGCAAAAGCCTTTTCCAGATAAGTCTCAGCACAGCTTGGTGGTGCTTGGCCTCTTCCTGGAAGCTGCGGAAACAGCTCAGGAACACCACCAGCTCCACCTCAGGGCAGCTCCTGAGCACTGTGCCATTCCCGAAGGAGCCCACCTGCAGAACACAGAGCCCTGTCACCCCGAGGCCACTGCCTGTGCCAGGCAGCCCCTAAAGGGTCTTTACATGTCTAATGCTCACCACCACCCTGATGGATGGGTGGGCAGTACCAATACCCTCTCTTCACGGGTGAGAAAACTGGGACTGCAGAGTAAAAGCCACTGGCCCAGGGCACCCAGTATGCAGCCTGGCTCTCGCCCACGCGTCTTACTTGCTACATTGCATTGCTCTGAGACTGTCTTCTCATCTGCAGGCCTGTCTCTTCCAACTGAATACGGATGCTTATTCCACACAGTTGTTTGATGACTGGGGGTGGGCTGGGGCTGTCTGAGTAATTTCATGACACTAAAAAAGGGGGCACAAGATTGCCTAGTGGACAAGAGCCAGGGCCTGTGGAATGGGGCAGCCTGATTTTGACCTTGACTCCTGCCCTTGTTTTTCAGCTGTATAATCATTCTGATGCCCAGTTTGTAAAATGTGAGAAAGGATAAAACATGAATCCCGGGGTTATTGGGAAGGTTCGGTGAGGGAACGATTCCCAAAGGCTTGTCGTGGTTCCTGGCACACAGGACACCAGCGATGTATTTATTTCTCTCCCTCCTCTTTATCTGGTTGGCTGACATCATTCCTGCTGCTGCCTGGGAGTCAGTTTCCCCATCTGAACGGAAGGCGTCCGAGGCCCTTCTGGTGTTCTGAGGTCCTGGGCTTGCCCTCCAGCCTCTGCTGCATCTGGTACACAAAAGCCCTACCAGTCCCTGGGCTTCCTCTGTCTCACTCCGGGTCGGGAGATGGAATGCTAGGATGGAACAGACCTCAGGTCAGTGACCTCAGGAGGGTAAGTCCCTGAATGCTGGTTATATCCAGCTGTCACAGCTGGGCACACGCTGTGTCTGGCACTCCTCTGCATACAAGACCTTCGCATCCTCACACCTGGCGACTGAGGTGGGTTCTAGTCTAATTATCCCTAATGCACAGATGAGAAAACCAAGGCAGTGAGGGTTTAATCAAGTTGTCATGGACTCCTAGCGGGGAGTCATAGTCAGTTGAAGAGTCAGAACACGGGGTGTGGCCCTTCCACCTCGTTCCTCCTCGTGACCCAGGTCCGTGAGCCAGGCTCGGCCTCTGAGGAGGAAGAGGAGCCCGCCATCTTCTCTCCCCCTGCCTTTCCCAGGCTCTTGCTCCACCTGTGTTCAAGCTCAGTGTTTCTGCCCCACGTGAGGATGGGGGTGGCTCCCTGTGTGTGGATGAAGGGCACATCCCTCGGAAGGCCTTCCCCAGTGGTAAGACCCAGTCAGGGAGGGAAGAACATTCTAGAACAGGCTTCATGATTTGCTTCAGTTCAAACCTATGTAAGCCCCACTCATTTGAGGACAAGCATCCACTCATGTGGACCAGCCCAGCTCACCAGATTTCCAGGGTTAGGGGAGGCTTGTGTCTCACTGGCCATTTCTCGTCTGGGTACCTGTTAGTGTGTGCTTCCGACGGCAGAAGCGGTTATGGTCTGCAGGCGGAGTCTGAGGGCCGGGTAAGCGCCCTTTTGTGCTGTCAAACCCATTCTGCCTGTAGCACCCTCCTGTCCCCAGACGCCCCCCATTCCATCTGCTTCTCTCTCAGTGCTCTCAGGGGCGGTGGTCTGGGAGGGTCTGCCTGGCTCAGACTGGTGCCTCAGACCAAGAAGATGGCTCGGACAAGAATTTATAATGATGCTTTTTTTGTTTTTTAAAGCATTTACCAAGGGGCTAATCATTTAGCCTCTTGCCCACTTGCTTGATGAGGGAGCGATGGGGATGAGGATGCCTCGGTACCAGATGAGAAGCGGAGGGTTTGAGAGATAAGGTGGCACATCTATCGTCACACAGCAGTAAGGAAGGTGCCAAGAATCAAACCTGGGTCTGTCTGATGTCAAAATGTGTGGTTTCTCACTTCAGAATCATCACATGGCCTCAGGCTCCGGGTGGGTATAAAGAGGGGACGGGGCCTGAGGCTTGTAGCCCCTTCCCTGAGGGGGCTGCCCCTAGAGAGGGAACTAGAGCACTGGGGGGGGGGGTTCCGAATGAGAGGGTCCTAATTCTAGTCTGGCCGTTGTTACTAGCTTGCTGTGTGAAGCTGGGACATCCTTCACCTGCTCTGTGCCTCAGTTTCCTTAATATTTAAACCAGGAATTGACTGAGATCGTTGGATTCTCCATGGCTTTTCTTGTTTTGACCCTCCAGAATTTTGATCCTAGCTAGGACAGGAGGTGCCATGAGGCAGCTTGTGGGGAAAATCTGACCAGAGCAGCCGGGAGCCCTGGCTGCAGAGTCAGATAAGACCCTGGTTCAAATCCCACCACTAGCTGTGTGACCTTGGGCAAATCACCTCACCTTTCTGAGCTTTCATGAAAACAAAACAAAACACCAGTTTTATTATCAAAAACTTAAAACATGGAAGGAAACATAGGAAGAGAATACAATGAATATTCATCTATCCGACCAGTTAGATTCAACAAGCCTAAAATCCTCACTGCATTTGCTTCATCTAAACCACATTAAAGTAAATTACAGATGCCAAGAAACTGTCCCTAAAATACTTAGCATTTGTGTCTGACTCAAGAGAACACTTCTCCTTATAACCACGCTATTCCACCTACGAATATCAAAAGTGATTCCTTCATATTATCTAATATCCAGGTCATATGAAAATTTCCCAGTTGTTTCTAAATTATATTTTGTAGATGGTCTATTTGTACCACGATCCAGTCAAAGACCTTGCATTGCATTTGGCTGTTATGAATCTTAAGTCTCGGAGCCTCCCCTTTGCTCGTCTGTAAAACGGGAAAGGAATAGTACGTACTTACCTCACAGGGGGCACAAATCAGAGAGAACGATGTTAAGGGGTTAGGTTAGTGCACCCCCAAAAGTAAAATATTATTAGCTTCCTTATTGGACTGCTCTGTTCACGGCAGCAGCATGGTGGGGTGCAGGCAGCTAAGGTGGGGTGTCCTGAGATGGGAGCAGCAGAGGCTAGGAATAACAAGGCAAATGTCCCTGGCATCATCAGGAATGAGGACCTTCCTATGGGGCTTGCCCGGGCCTGGCCCGGGGATGGAGGGGACCAGTCTCACCTTGATCACCTTCAGCACCCGCACATCCTGGTCCAGCCCATGCTCCTTCTGGAAGGGCTCTTCCCTCAGAAACTTCTCCACAGTCCGCACGGCCTCCAGCACCTCTTCTTTCCAATCCCGGCTGGGCTGCAGCCACTGAGCCACGAAGGAGTCCAGCCTGGAGGAAGGGGTGCCATACAGTTCTGAGGTCAGTGCCATCTCTGTCCTGGGAGTACCACCGCTGGACAGATATATAGCCCAGCTCCTGGCAGAAACGCCCCTTTTTAAGGGGGCACCCCCTCTGCTGACTGCCAGTATCCTGTGGGATCAAAGACCACAGTGGAGAGGAAACCAGGGTGACTGGGCTGATCTGGGGCTCCCCTCTCAGACACCCCTCTCTGCGACAGGGGCACAGAGGGACATTGAGCCATGGCTGGAAGGTCTGGGGCCACCTTAACAGACTTGGCTTTCAGCCAACCTTTCTGCTCTTGGTTTCGATTCTCAATTTTTTTGAGTTTCTCTTTCATGACGTTGGGAAACTGAAATTGGCTTGAGCTTGGCTCTAGAGGAGGCAACTCTGGCAGTAGGTCAGGGTTGGAAGTTCCCTGTCAATCCAGGCTCCCCACCTGTCCTGTGGAATGGAGCTTCATAAAGAAAAGCGTTGGGATGAGCAGTGAGAAGGCTGGAGTCGGGCAGAACAGACTTTAAATTCCAGTTATCCCTTTACGAGACTCTTAACCTCTCTGGCCCTCCATACTTTATCCATAAAATGGGTTTAATAACACCCTACCCCACAGGTTGTCATACAGATTAAATCGGACAACACCGGCCAGAGAAAGCACTCAATAAGTGTAAGTATTATTCATTTACTAAACATGTGTCGAGTGTCTTCTAGGTGCCAGATGTTGTGTTAAGAAGGCAAAGTAGGACAAGATTCCTGCCCCAAGGGGATCTCAGGACAGTGGGGGAGACAGACGAGAGTGATGTGTGCCAGGTAGAAGAAAGGGCATGGAAACCTGGGGAAAGCTAGGCAGAAGACTTCCTTTTGGGTTACCTGTGGTGTCAGGGGACACCTGCTTGAGAGGAGCCTTACCATCACCCCACTTCAACAATTATCAACCTGTAGCTGAGCAGTGTCCAACCTTGGGCTTCCTTGGGCCACATTGGAAGAATTGTCTTGGGCCACATTCAAAGCCGTCCTGGTCACAGGTTGGCCATGCTTGCTGTAGTCAGTCTTCTTTCAAACGTGCCCCCATCCACATCTCCTCTCCTGTATTATTTGGAAGTGGATCCTAGACATCACAGCATTTCACAGGATGCATTTGACTATACAGCTGACAGGTCTTGCTAATGGATAGAGTATGATGTGAGAGGAAGATCAGAGTTAAGGACCTTAGACCTTTGCAACTGAAAGGATGGAATTGTCCTTAACTGAGGTGGGAAACACCGGCAAAGAGTGCAGTGTAGGCATGAGGATCAGGAGCTCAGTTTTGGAACTGAAGTTTGAGGTCTCTATCAGAGATCCACGTGGAGTGAAGAGCTGGATGTCTGAGCCTGGATTTCAGGGAAGAAGTCTAAGCTTGAGATACAAATGTGGGAATCACCAGCAGAGAGGTATTTTAAGCCACAAGACTGGGTGAGAAGACCAAAGGAGTGAGTATAGAGCAAGAAGAGGAAAGGACCGAGGGCTGAGCCCTGAAGCACTGAATAGTATAGGAAGCAATAGAGGAGGCTGAAAAATCAAGAGTGCTGTTTTGGAAGCCAGGTGCAGACAGCATTTTAAGAAGTGACCCACTAGGTCAAATGCTGGGTACTTTCGTTCTGACTTTGTCCTGAGGGCAGTGGCAGAGGAGGGGAGAGACCAGTGGTAAAGTTAGCATTCTGGAGATTGGTCTGGCTGCTTCTGTGGGGAGGATGGATTGCAGAGGCACGAGTGGATGCAGGGAGATGTGTGAGGACCCTGTGCAGGGGCCCAGGTAACAGGCAGTAGTGGCCTAGACTTGGCCGGAAGCAGTGCAGGTGGAGACAAAGGGCCGGATTCCAGGTCTACGTTGCAGGGAGGGTACAGAGAGGACTTGGTGACTACAGGATGGAGGTAGGGGACAGGAGAAGACAGGGATGGCTAGCAGGGCACCATTAACAAAGAGAGGAAGATAGAAGGAGACATGAGAATGGGAGAGATCGAGAAGCGGGTCTTTGAATGATGACTTGGAAGCACCCATGGGTAATAAGGGATGGGAAAACCAAGTTGTCTTACTTGGTTTTCCTCTGCACACAAGTGAGTCACTGCACCTTCTGGAAGGATGATTGATATTCAAGCGAAATGATGGGCGAGGAAAGTGAAACTCAAGAGTTTCAGACGGGGTGGTCAAAGAGATGGGACAAAGCCCGAGAGCTTAAACATGCTCTCCACATTGCCTAATGTTTCTGGTGAATTGAGAAATACAGAACTAAGCCACTGGTCACTGCGGTGGGAGCAGAAGCCAGATTAGGGTGGGCCAGGGAGTAAGTGGAATGACCAGGAGTGTAGCCTTGCAAGCACTTTGCCGTGAAAACGAGGGGAAAGACAGGGTGGGGGCTAGAGCAGCTGGTAGGGTGAAGAGTGTTTATTGTTTTAAACACAGTTTGAAAAAAAGCAACGCCTCAATCATGACACATTTTTATTTAAGCTTTAACACTGGCTAGCTCAAAAGGGAAAGTGCCACATGTCTTTATGACATAATTTTGAAAAGTCCCCATACGGCCAATATTTGGTAGTAGTGCCTTGTCCTTAAATAGTCCCAGGTTATAACAACTTAAAGGGCAGTGGCTATTTTAGTCAGCAATAAAACAAGGTTCCAAATGTTTTCCATGTGTTTATGATGACAGAAAACGAACTTCAAGGCCATATAGAGTTATTCAGACACTAAACATTCAGGCCTTACCTACTGGCTTTTATTCGGCTTCATGAAATCTATGAAGAGTTGTGCAGCTTTCAATGATTTGATCGCTAATGCTGTGGACGGCATTTGTAGTTTTAAGAAGAACACAGAGTCAGTAATGTATAGGCCTTATGGTTTGTCAGGATGCCACCCAGTTGAACATGTTTCTATGGGGAGGAAGAAGAACCAGTGGATAGGAAGGGGGTGGGCTAGGTTTGGGGTAGGGGGAAGGTAATCAAGTTGGGTGTTGCCTTAGTTTGAGTTTCCCCCAAAGCAGAGCATAAGACAAGGGCTTGCATGAAGGTGACTTCTTTTGGCAAATGATCCCAAGGGACAGGTATGGGGGATTGAGAAGGAGGGAAAACCATTCCAAGGACTATTATTAAATTGATCACTACTGTGGGCATCTGGGATTTGAGTGCATGGGGCACCCTCTGAGGAGCAGGTGGAATGTGCCTCACCTGAGAAGTGGAAGGGGGAGAATGCATTCATTGGTTGGTTCCTGTCTTTCCATTGGTCAAATGTTGCTCCAAAGGGTGTTAACTCCCTTGACTTCCATGTTTGCTCATATACATCATAATGGCTGAATGGGTGCCCACAGATGTTTCTCATAGAGCAGCAGAGAATACCCTAGTAGAGAGCAGGGCAATTTTCCATGCCTTGTGGAGAGAGATTATCCAAGAAAATCTAAAGCAATGCTCTCCTTTTTTGTCATCCCTGTATGCACACACCTCTGCAGTGCTGCCTTTGCAATTCCTTCCATCAAAAGGGGGAGCCTATTTCTCCATCCCTTAAAGCAAGCATTGTCGTGTCCAGCACAACATGAGCAGTGGGAAAATGGGAAGGGCGGCGAAAAATTAAGAAAGACAACAGCCAAAAATATAGTATAAGTGGGGCCAAGGGACTCCAGCTTCGAGGACTGAGAGCCCAGAATCAGGCCAACGCATAGCTTTTATTGATGGACATATAAGAAAGTGAACCTGGGTTTTCCATGGTCTGTGAGTTACGTTGCCTAGCAAACTGCTTTTCTGGAAGCCCCCATTGTGTTTCAACATGCATTGTGTTTCTATGAGCACATATAGCCAGCCCCAAGGACCCAATGTGCCGAAACCACCCCAGGGAGTCGATTGAGTACCTAAGTCATTGTTATTGGAGCATGACCAATATTGTTCTATCAGGTCACCACTGGAGCAGCATGGGACACAAGGCAGACAGGGGGTAGAAGATAAACCTCAGAGAGAGTGAGGGGCTGTGCCTCACTTCTGTTGAGCCCAAGCTCTCTCCTGATGGCCTCTGTGCTACTGTTCCTGTCTTAGGTTGTTCCTCCCTTGAGGAACCTTACCCGTCATTGACTAACCAGCCATCCTCCAGGGCCATACAGGGTGATGTGAAGTATGCGAGTGAGGGAGGAACAGTACCCCCGAGAGAGGGTCAGTTCTGTCTCCTAGATATTCCATGTCCCTGTGGTCTCCACACTTAGCTCCTGCCTTAGGATGTCATGGGGAATGCATGAGGGGACAGATGGGTTGGCAGTTGGAAGGCGACAAAGAATGGGACTTGTTTTGACCAAGGAGACATCAGCAAACATGAGGCAAGCAAAGGCTTAAAAAGTATGTGCATATTGGGGCCCTTCCTCTTGTTACTTTTAGAACCCAGTAACCACGTGAACCAGCTCAGAACAGCCTGTTGAATAATGAGAAGCACATGGTTAAGGCATTCGATTTTTCCAACTGATAATGAGCCAATGGCCAGACCTATGAGTGAGGATGTGGTAGACGTCCAGCTTCTCAGACCAGAAAAACTCTTCAGCCAATTCCTAGAACCATAAGCAAATAAATGAGTGTTTGGGGGTGGTTATGTGACTGACACAACTTTTGGTGTTGTTTGGATTCCTGAATCCAGCTGTGCCTGATAATAGCTACCCATGTACTCTTATGGGACATTAGAGTCTACCTATTTTTGTTTACACTAGTTTCAATTGGGTCTCTGTCACTTGCAACCCAAAGGGTTCTTGATGATCCAAGATTGAATGGACTGTACAAACAAATGGGTAGGAAAGATGAAGGCATTGACTAGTGAGTGACTGGTAGGCTTGACCATGGAGTGTAGGCTGGGTAGAAGTAGGAGTAAATCCACGATGGAAAGGAAAGATAAGGATCAGTCATTCAAGGTCCTTCCTCCTTGAAACCCTGGGGTTTCTTTCTTTGAATTTGTTCTTGGAACTGGGTCAAATTCCTTGGTTCCCTTCTGACCTCCCTCAGCAATGCTGAACTCGTTACCTTGTATCAGCCAGTTTTCCACAGGCATCCAGAAGTCTGCACAGCTGTGAACACCCTACACTTAAAGGTAGGCAAACCAGGGAATCCCTTCTCTGCTCCTCCTCCTCCTCCTCATCATAATTCATCTTGTATTTAGGCAAGACAGAGGCCATTTGGTCTTGGGGATCTTTGGAACTTTCTCCTTGTGATATCTGGGGTACCGAGAAAGAAAGTTACATCCAGTCTTAAGCTAGTCAAAGGACAGACGCTTCCACAAAAATGTTGCCAAATGCCTAGTATCACAATATTTTCTCCATTGTCTTTCCTGGATATGGAGCAGGAAGGAGATAGCTTCTGGATATTCTGGACCCAATAGGCAAATCAAGGTTGTTGGCGATGAACATGGAACTTCGTGCCTAAAATACAAATGAACTCCATTGGTTAGGGGAGGCTGGCTGGGAAATACAGCATTCAGACTTTGGCAATGTACCTAACCAAACATTCTGTTGCTATGGAAGAAAGGGAGACAGGACATGGGTGGGGGTGGGGGCAGTGTGAGTGGTTACCAATTGCTGATACAACATCCATTCTCTCCTTTTGCCATTTTGGCCCCAGCACAGGACTAGGAGTAGGGGAATGGCCAGGACCAAAGAGGATATGGCCCTTTAGAAATACCCCTGCTTCTTGGGATATGAAAGGAGAACTTGCAGGGAGTAGGGGAAGGAGCTAATAACATCTGGTAGCTGCTACGTTGATTGAGCCATTATTGTGTGCCATGTCCTGGGTGAAGAGTTTCACGTGCATTATGTCATTCCAGGCCTTGTACAAGACTCTATTTACTCCCCACTAGAGTCATCCATTCATTCAACACACATTTACTGAGCACTGATTGTATGTCAGCACCTATACTAGGCATGAGGAGAGTGGTGAATAAGACAGAGTCCTCCATTCTTGCTGAGCTTACATCATAGCAAAGCCGTCACAAGCACAAACTTTGGAGCCAGAGTGCCTGGGTTCAAATCCTAACTTATTAGTTGTATGAATGTGCAAGTCATTTAAACTATCTGTGCCTCAGTTTCTCTACCTGTAAAATGGGAATAATAAAATGGGAATAAACTATCTGTGCCTCAGTTTCTCCACCTGTAAAATGGGTACCTACATCCTAGGGCTACTATGATGCTCTGATGACGTGACAGATAAAAAGAACTCAGCTGGGTACCCGGTACATAGCTGCCTCAATAAATCTGAGCTATTATTATGATGGGGGAGATGAACCTCCAATCATAATGACTGAGGAATGTGAATAGTAAGAAGTTCAGGTACACCATCCACCAGAAGTGGTTAGAAATCTGAGTGTCATTCTTTTTCCTTGATTATTCTATTGAGATACACCTTACCACAAAGTGACAGACCTGAAGTGTGACGGTCCAATCAGCTGGGCCAGGCGGTCATCCCTGGTCCAGTGAGCTGTGGTGGGTGTGCACAGTACTACTGAAGGGACCGGAGAAGGCTTGTAGAATGATGAGGCTGATGTTCAGGGGGCATGCCTGTGGGCAAGGCCCAGAGAAGGAGGCATTCCTTCCAGGTCTATGAGAACTCCAGGGGGCCCCTGTTGAGGTTGTTCTGGCTCTTCTTCCACAGAATCTGCCCTCTGAACATTAGCCCTTTGTCCCCTAAAGCCTCGGTATTCTCATCTGTAAAAAGGTGGGGGGTGTTAGTTTGACCCTTCCATCTCAAGTTTGACCCTTTCTAGAGCAGCTGTGAGGATCAGAATCAAATGTCATCGTGCCTATGCAGAGTTTTGGTGCGAATGCTATGTAGATGCATAAAATTACTAACTTACTGAGGACTAGGGGAAAAAAGAATTTTATTGAGCTGTTGAAGCAGATCTTAGTCAAGGCTCTTGTGGCGGGAAAGACACCCAACCCACTCAGATGCACTCACTGAGTGACTGCTCATTCAGTTCAGGTTGGTGGAAGGACACAGGGGGAATGCGACAGAAAAAAGGGCCTGGCGGCATCCTGTGGCTTCTCTCCCTGGGGCGATGTGAGGGCCTTTGATTCGGTCTCTTGCTATGTGCGGCCCCATTCTCTATGTGGAGGGCTCTCTCTTTGCTAACATGAGAACTTGAGTGGGGCTCTGGCTTGGGCTGCTCAGTTTTGACTGCATTTTTGGTTACACATCCTCATTTAACTGTACCAGGAGCTCCCTGTACCTGGTCCCCTCCCTGCCCAGGACTCAAAATCTGATGGGTTAAGTACCATCAGTAGATGGATGCTACCTTGGGTCAGCTGATCCATTTTGATCCCATTAGGTTTGGACAGAGGGGTGAGGGTATTAGGCACGATCATGGTATGGGTCTGCCACTACACAAGCATGGGGCTCTGTAGATGAGACGAGTTGAGTGTGGGCATTTTCAAAGAATGAGACAGAACCTAGGGTGAGGCAGGGGGAGTCCCAAACAAGGTGGCCCCCAAAATGGCACTGGACCGACACTCTCGTGAAGATGATAGTGAAGAATTCAAAGTCATTCTTTGGTTTATTTGTTTATTCAACAAGCACATGCCAGGCATTTGTGCCAGGCAGGTACCACACTTGATGTGGGGACATAGGAATAAGACACAGTTCTTGTCAAGTCTCACTACACAAGGGGGATAGACGATTCAACAAAGGAACACAATGAGGGTCCCAAGGGCTTTCACAGGCGTCTGAGCTGGGTGTAGGGCAGGTGAGAAGATGACTTGGTCAGCTGTGGGTGTTTTATAGCAGTGGGTCTCAGACTTGTATCAGACTTACTTGCGAGGCCTGTTAAGACACAGATTGCTGTCTCACCACGGGAGAACCAGACTCAGGTAGGACTGGGGGAGTTGCTGAGAATTTTCGTTTCTAAGAAGTTCACAGGTAATGCTGATTCTGCTTGGTCTGGGGTCCTTACTTTGAGAAGTAAGAGGTTTGAGTGTTGAAAGATGAAAACCTGGGGAGAAGGAAAGTCGTAGAGTTAGGGCTCAGCGTTGAGCGTTCTGGAATTCCACGCGTTTGGGCACATCCCATGTGCTTTGAGTGTGGTGAGGAGCGATTAAGAGAGTAAGCAAAGGCTCAACTGTCAAGGACCCTAAACGCCAAGCCAAGGAACTGGAACTTGATTTATTGGAATGAGTCATTGGAGGATTTTAAACAGGGGAGGGGTACATTCACATTTATGCGTCAGAAGAGGACAGTGGACTGAGTAGAAAGGGGCAGGAGTATAGGAGTCTACTTCCCGAGCAGCCTGACCACGGGCACTCATGGGGGATTTCAGCCTCTTCTAATGAGCACGATGGTGTCACAGTCCTCGATCTGCTGGTCCGCGAGTCTGCGACGATTCCCCAGGCTCCGACCCTGGAACTTCAGTATCTGATCCTCCACGGCAGGTCCTCCGGCCTCCTCAATCTTTTGTTTCAAGTCATAGATGGAGTCATCAGGGTCGATGGCATAAGGCTTGCTCTGGCCACTAGAGTCCTTCACGAAGACCTGGATCTCAGGAGGGAAGGTCTCCAGCACCCGGACAGTCACCTTGGAGAAGATGCCATAATCTGCCAGGGTGCGTTTGCTGCTCAGCAGCTGGCGCTCCCCTCCGGGCTCCTGGAAGGAGAGCCGCTGCTGCCCCCTGAGACCAAATTCCCTCTTGATCTCCATCTTCATCTTCCAGATGGGGCTGTAGGGGTCCACGGAGAGTTTCCAGGGCTCTTTTTCTGTCTGTTTCACCATCACCTGGACATCCCTTGCTGGCTGGAAGCGGGGAGCAGATAAGGGTGTCTGATCATTACGACTATCTGTTATCTTCAACTCCTCCCCTTTTCTAGCTACTTATATTATAATTTATTGCCTCCTGAGGTACTTTTAATAAAAGGAGGTACTGTCAATAATGATCTCAGCTACAGGCATAAAGCAGGACTGTCTCAGGCAAAACAAAAACATTTGGTCATCCTAGGCTTACAGGACCCCTGGGTCATCCTTTATCCTCTGACTCACCCCAAGCAGAGTGACAATGGGCAACGGTCACTTGTCCAGATAACCATTCCTTCTATGTGGACCAGTTCAGAGTCCCCATCTGTCACATGCTTGGTAACATGAAAACCTACTCCGTATGTAATCATAGGTCTATTGCAGGCTAAGTGATGTAACATATGTCAGGCCCTGAGATGTTCAAGGATATTCACTGTAATAGTCAAAGTCTGAAAGCATCCTAAAAATCTATCGGTAGGGCACCAGTTATCTAAGTTAAGGTACTTCCATTCGTTGAATTATAATATAGCTGTTGATCCAGGAGGACTTGATAGCCCCATTTGTCTAAGGGCAGTCTTAGTGTATGTCCCTCATCCTGTGTAATTAAAGTCCTGGCTTGGACTTTGTCATATGGTTACGCCTTTTAGGTCTGTATGTGTGGATATAGGATTGCCTTTCAGATAATTTAATAGAGTAACCAAATTGCCTAATAATTTAAGTTAGTAAGAGTAAAACCACAAAAGATACGATGTACAGTTAGACACAGGTGTGTGCTAATGTGTGGGTGGCACATCCATGAGAAGAGATGCAAGACATTGTTAAGTGCATGTTGGGGAGGGGCCAGTGCTGAGAGACTGGGGGTCAGGGTGGGAGGCGGACGTACTTTAAGTGTGTGACCTTTTAAACAATTTGCCTTTTTCTTTTTTTTTGCTATGAATGTGTGTTGACTTCTCTCTCCCTCTCTCTCTCTCTCTCACACACACACACACACAAACACACAAATAATAATTATAGGAAGGGTTGTTAGTAAGAGTTGGAAGTCTGCACCATGAATCTTCTCCCAGGAGCCCCCTGGTCTGTTGGACATTCCAGTCAATGGGACATGGCTGGGTGTAGGTCCCTCTGATGTGCTAGCTTTGGGCTTTGCTCCAGTTGCTACAGGTTTGTCTTTGAGACCAGGCTCAAAATTTCCCCATAGGGTATGAAATGTAGGGCTGGCAACAAGCTTTCTATGGGACTAGCAGCTGGTGAAAATAGATCTCTCGGTTGAGCTCATAGTCCTGGTCTTTGAACCCGGATTCCCATGTAGTGTTCAGACCTGGGACTGCTGTGCACGGGGTGGGGGTTGTGCACAGTTGCGATAGCTGTCTGCAGTGGACTCCTAGGCACCTCACTTAGGGTTTTTGGGTACATTTATTAAATCTCTGGTTTTAATAACAAGTTGAGTTTTTTTTTGTTTGTTTGTTTGTTTTTTAATGTGAGTAAGCTCCCTGGCTGGGAATCGAACCCAGGCTGTAGCGTTGACAGCGCTGAAGCCTAACTACTACACCACCAGGGAACTTCCAGGAGTTGAGTTTTTGACAACCCCCATAATGGGGGAAACATTAGGCCACAGGGTGTGTGTGTGTGTGTGTGTGTGTGTGTGTGTGTGTAGTAAATTCTTTGACTATCCCTCAAATGGTTACAGAGCAAGGCGGAAATTGCCCCCCATTTTACAGATGACAGAACTGAGGCCCAGACACTTATAGCATAAAGGGAAGAAACGCACACCTGGTTGGCTGGGCCAGCTCCTTGGACAGTATTGTCTGTCCTGGGGACTTACAGGTGCTGTGGCAGGAGCTGGGAAAGACTCATGGGGGGTTGAAGGGAGGTCATTCTTGAGTCATGATGGGAGGGAGGGGTACCTGTACAAGCCAGCCTTGGCCATAGTCTTCAGTCTGGCAGCAGGCCTGCCTCAGGCAGTGAGCAGCCTCTTTGGCCACCAGGTCCCATCTCCTTTCCCTTCCCAGGTTGTTGGTGGGATCAGCTGGGTCCAGGATAATAGGCCTGGGAGAGAAAAGGGGAATGATTTTCCATCACACTCAGGACCCTGTCCTCTGTCACTCGAGGCTGTGGGACTATGTAGGGAGGCCTCCTTGTGAGCTGAAGCTCTTGGTTCAGGCTTGGAGGTGTCCCCTAAGCTGGCCCAGTCAGAACGATTCTCAGGGATTATGCTTGGAATGCGAGGTGCTCTCATTCCAGAGGAGAAGATGATGCAGCCATGAAGGAATGAGCCTAATCAAAGGGAAAGGCCGGGGAAGGGCAGAAGTGAGCCACTCACAGGTGGGACCCTGATGACGTAGCAATTATCTGGATCACACCACATCTGAAGCTTCATTTATCTCTGGACTTCTCGGTTACAAAGGCCAAAACAGCCCTTTTATTTTTAATAGTTTTTTTTTTTTTTTTTTTTTTTTTTTTTTTGTGGGTAGCTCCCTGACTGGGAATCGAACCCAGGCCGCAGCGTTGACAGCGCCAGCGCCGAAGCCTTAAGCCTCTACACCACCAGGGAACTCCCTACAGCCCTTTTATTTTAAAAACAGTTTGAGTTGGGTTTTCTAGTCCTTGCAGCTGAAACTTATGCAACCAACACACTCACCTGGGTTGCTTCAACTGCTTTTTGATAAAGTTCCTGACAATCTCACTTTGGAAATCGTAGTACTTGGTCCAATATATGCAGATGTCATCATAATCTCGGAGGAGTTTCATCACAGCAGTAAACCCTTCATCTAGGTGGAAGTTCTCATCTTCATTTGTGCCAATTTCCCAGGTGTAGATGGTCAGTAGTTCCAGTGCATATTTTGGGGGCAATGCTACCTTTTGATATTTACCTTTCAAATACTGGAGAGGGAAAGATGGGGAGGAGAAAGGAGGACAGGGGAAGAAGGAGAGAATACGAGATTATTACTCTGGAAATTGGGGGTTTCCATGTCACACTGTTTCTAGGACCCGGTGATACTTCATCAACTTCATTTTACATCTGGATTATGTAGCACATCCATAAAATTTGACATGAGCCCAGCAGCTTTGGGTCTAAATGAAATATGTGCTGGGCCGTCAAAATTTCAATAAAAGAGGGAGTTGGGGCCTCTTGTGGATATGTCCTGGGCTTCATCAATCTGCATTATTCTATTGGAATGGGGGAGGCAACATATATAGTGAATGTGGGATATAACAAAAGAAAACTAAAACACAGAGACACACCAAAAACATAAGACAAAATCAGAACAAACTGAAAGATGAAGGAGAAAGAGTAATAATGTGAAATTTTCAGTTCTTCAAAAATTAATTTAGAAATTTATTGCAATTTTAGAATCCCAGTGATATTTTTAGTGGGATAAAATTATTGTCAGATTCATCTAGAGGAATAAATGCCCAGGAAATCCAAGAAAAATAAAAATAGAGAAGTTGGTGTTTGTCTTCTTAGATACATCATATAAAGTAGTTGTAACAAAAACAGTATGCTTTTCGCATTAGAATAACCAATAGTCAAGGGTTATAGAACAGATATCTAAGAATTAATTCCCAGTAGATGTAAGAATTTAATAATTGGCAAAGGTAGTGTTTCAGTTCAGTGGGAAAAAGATGTATAATTCAATCAATGATGCCGGTATGACTTGTTAGCCATTTGGAAGAAAATACAGACTGTCACACCGAATATCAAAATAAATTACAACTGGAGTTAAAGTATATATTAAACATATTAGAAGAAATATTCAGAGATTATATATATACTGTGAGTAAGATAAGGAACCTATAAGACATTTGTATATTTTAAAAATTAAAAATAATTATGTTGTCAAAGGTATTATAATTAAGATTAATAGATGAGTTCTGTATTTATACAAATATTTGCAACACAGAAGAAATACTGCTCAATAGCTACAATTTACAAAGAGGTTTTACAACTGATAAAATAAGACAATAAAACCCAATTGAAAAATATGTAAAATATATTACTAGGTAACTCCCAAAAGTTCAAGTCCAAAGGTCAGTATGCAAATTTAAAGGGTAGACTACAGAAAGAGTTTGCATGATTCGATTCTACTTATGTAAGTTCTGTGCATGAGCTTTGTGAGTACAGATATAAAAATAGGCATAAAAAATAGTCAACAAAAATGTTATTGGTATTATTCAGGGATTTCATGTGAATTTTACCTTCTTCTTTTTCTTTTTTTTTTTTTTGCATTACTTGAATTTCTTATAATGAACCCAATGTAATATTCAAATATTCATAATATTATATTTCTTATAATGAACCCAATGTAATATTCAAATAATTCAAAATATTAATATTATGAAAAATATTTAGGTTTGTTGAATAAGAGCCCTGGTTTTAAACGCAGACTTTTTGGGTTCAAACCTCAGCCCCACCTTAGCTTTTGAGCCTCAGTTTTCTTATCTCCAAAATGGGGTTAATGAATAATACATGACAGAGAAGGGTAGATGGGAAAAATTTGCGGAGCACTTAGCACAGATCACGGAACATAATGAACACTCTATACATAAGTAATAGCTTTCTGATTATTGTTGTTGTTATCCGAAATGCCTGTGAAAACCATGTTTGTGCACATCAGAAATCATTGGAACTGGGAGACTATCGCCAGGACACACCACTTGGAAGATGACAGAATACAGCAACAACAAGTAAGCGACAGCTACAATAATGCAAAATTTTGTCCAGTGCTCTATACTTTACCAATTGTTTCCAATTATACTACTTCACCAATGTTATTTAACCTGCTCCCTATACTGAGAGAGTTAGGGTGTTTCCATTACTTTTCCCTTTAAAAAATGCTTGAGTTCGATTCCCAGCCAGGAAACCACCAATAAAATAAAATAATTAAATAAAAAATAAAATAAAATAAAATAATAAAATAAAAAATGCTCGGATCACCACGTCCTGTCTCTTGCCCACGCACCCCAGCCCCACCCCCAGCCCCGCACCTGCAGGTACCAGTGCTTCACCAGTCGCAGCAGGTTCTTTAGCTTAGTAGGGCGACTTTTCACAAAATGCCTCTGCAACTCCGTGAAGCTTGATGAGAACTCCCCAGGGAGGCCGTTACTGTTTATTAAGTTTTCATAAATCTCCGGTCGTGGTTTGGAATCCAGGGCAATATTTCCTGGGAGATAAGAGGACCTGGTCAGGAAAATCTACCACTGGACGTGAGGACGATGGGAAAAGGACTGTAGTACACAGAGTCTGCAGACACTACCTCATGCATTCCGCACCATGGCATTTTTTTTCCCATTTTATGACTAAATAAGTGAAAGTCTAGGGGTTTGGTATTCCACCCAAAAGTCAAATACATTTTAAATAACTGCCATTGACTAAAGACCTCCCATGTGTCGAGCACTGGGCTAAGCTCGTGGTATCTGCAGAACAACTCCACGAAGTAGGTAACACTAAGTGGAACCATAGGAAACGCCATTTTTTTGTGGGTCAAACATGGTCAAATATTGTCTACTTCCTATGGTGCAGCCTGATATTATCCCATTTAACAGGTTGGTACATTGAGTCTTGGAGGTTTTAAATAGTTTGCCCAAGGTCACACAATTATTAAGACTTTGAGCCCAAATTGGAAGACATTAAGAGCCCTGTTTTTAAAATGATTCCAATCATTAGTTCTGACTCCAAGGACCTTGAATGGCTCGCTTGTCCCAGTGTTTCCCAGAGGATCAGAGAAGCCTCTCCTCGTTGGGTTGTGTAGGAATCCATTATCTGGGAGAAGGCCCCTTTCCCTACAACAATGGGACATGGCAACACCTGCATGTATGGAAAGACTTACTCTTCAAAGTATAGGTCCGGGCCCATCCCCCTGAAAAAGAGCAAACTCCACTCTCACCCCACTGGTTTCCACTTTCCCAGACTTCTCCCAAGGCCAGGTGGGTGAAGAGCTGTCTTTACCCAGAGCATGGAATGCCGGGAGCACATCCACTCTAATGACTTCACTGCTCTTCCTGGCCTGGACCTGGAAGGTCAGGGAGCGGGGGGCCCTGCTTCTCAGCCTGTGCTCGGCCACGGTGATGTTGTAGGCCAGGCTCCTGCTGCAGTGGTCCAGTTTCTCCTTGATGATGTTGATGATGGACCCACGGAGCCATGCCTGGTCTTGGAAGCTGGAGAAGCAGCTCAGGAATAGGACCAAATCCACATCGGAGCTGTGGTTCAGCGTCGTCCCCTTCCCAGAGGAGCCGCCCTGGGGAGGACATCAGTGTTAAGCTTCACCTTTCCCTGGGAGCCGAATATTTTGAGGTGGGAGTGAAACCAGAGGCTCCTGTGTTAGGCCGTTTACACGGGTCCCAAAAGGAGCCCTTGGTCTCCATCCTACGGAGGGGGCTTCGCTGTGGGTATTACCACATCTTTTCATTGATTAGAAAATTGAGTGCCTGGTACACAATTCGAAGGGTATAAATGAAATGTAAAACCCCATTGCACCCCAGACCCTGAACCCTCTGCCTAGAGGCAACCAGTTACCACCTTCTTATATATCATTCCATAAACGTTCGATGCCTCGACCTGTACTATCCAACAAGGTAGCCACTTGTCGCTACTTAAATTTAAACTAATTAAAATGAAGCGACATAAAAAATGCAGTTCTTCAGGCACACTAGCCTCATTTCAAGTGCTCATTAGCCATCTGATGGTGCATAATGGAACATTTCCATCATTGGAGAAAGTTCCATTGGACAGCTCTGGCTTAGACAAACATTGTTGTGTATATATCTTGTACACATATTTTGGGTGTGTGTATGCACAAATATACCATGTTTTCAGACTTCTTATCTTGAAATAATTATAGATTCACAGGAAGTTGTAAAGATGGCTTAGAGAGGTCTGATGTGTCCTTTACCCAGTTCTACCCCCATCTTACATGACACAGTAGACTACCAAAACCAGGAAATGGACATTGATACAATGAGTGTGTTTAGTTTTGTGATATTTTATCACATGCATAGATTCCTGTCATCACCATTAAAACGAAGATACAGAACTATTCCATTCTACGTCCTCATTCCACCTTTTAATACTCACAGCCACCTGTCTCCCCTCCACCATCCCTAAAACCTGGAGAGCACTAATCTGTTTTCCATGTCTACAATCTTGTCATTTCGAGGATTATATAAATTCACATATATTATATGTGAATTTTGACACTGGCTTTTTTTTTTCTTCACTCAACAAAATGCTTTAGATAGCCATCCTTGGTGTTGTGTTATTAATAATTTGCTCTACTATCATCACCTTTGTTGCAGCTTGTCACTCAAGTTTTAACTTTGATCCCCAGTCTGCGTGCTGTTCTTTACTTTTCAGAGTTCTCAAGCACTGGCTTTTCCATGTGTCCCCAGAGTTTTAGCTATAATTTGTGAGAGGGCCTTCCTCCATTGGGGCCAGCACCAGAAGTTTACAATCTCTTTTAAAATAGATGTGTTTAGAAATACATATGAAACAAAATGTTTTCTATTATAGTTATTTATAAACAGATAAAATGTGATCACAGTATACTAAACTTTTTAACAGTGCTTAAGTATGTGTAGTCATGGTCATTTATTTTATAATTTTTTAAATAGTTTCCTATATTTTTGTGATTAAATGTATTATTCATGTAGTTTAAAAAAATCACGGAGCAATTTTGACCTCAGGTTCCTATATGACCTTAATTTTGGCCCTGGGTTCCTGGATTTGAAGAAACAAATTAGTTGAAAAAAAGATGGGGTTCTCTGGTGGTGCAGTGGCTAGGCTTTGGCGCTCTCACCACCGCGGCCTGTGTTCGAGCCCCACTCAGGGAAACAACCAAAAAAAAACAAAAACAAAAAAAAGGATGAATATGAGTGTCAGCAAGTGGCAGTGATTAAGTACAGCGAGAGATGACTTTGAAAAAGTTACTACTGGTCCCAGAAGACGCTCCAGGCCACTTGAGGAAATCAAATTAAATCCATAGGGTTCACTCCAGAAAAATACAATGCTCTTACCACGACAGAGATAGATGAAACCAAGAAAATGTGAGGCAACTCAGAAAATCTAGTTCCCAACAAGGTTGAGAAAGGCAGAGAGAGAAGAAATATTCTATGTGCCAAGTACCCGCCTACTTCCTCCCAGTATAAAAACAGAAATGTATGAACACGTGCCTCTTCTGCTATTGCTTGTTTACCAACTGTTATCCAAACAGGGTGTTCACCTGCTTCGATACTGTGTTGTAGGCATTTCCCAGGCTGCTCAAAATAGTTGGAGATAGTTATTCAAGGGGCTGTTTAAACTTCTGGAAATAAAGCTCATTGGGAGAACAAGAGCACCGGAAAATAACTGTTTTTCTTCTCGACAAAACAGTCTTCACCTGTAAAGGTGGGAATGGGCACTTCAGGATACGGGTACTGGCAGTAACGTAAACGGCATGTCTCCAGTGGAAACAGCCCATTTGAGTCCACAGGAAAGCTTTATCTGGAACATACGTTGAAATACTTGAATACTTTCAAACTCATCCTTCAGGAAATATGTGTCCCATGCAGGGTCTGATGGGGATTTCCTTTTTTGATTTTGGGCCCTGCAAGCAGAGGTGCTGGTGGGACTCTAAAGCAACTAAAGGAGCTTGAAGTTTTTGAATTTCTGTTGCGAAGCTCGTGGTTTGTTGATAACAGCCCTGGATCTTTGGTTTCAACTTTTTATTTAAAGATTCTTTAAAGCTGCATGTCCTTCCTGTTCAGCCTCACCCTCTCAGCAGCCATGACCAATACATCATGGAAAGACTGATTTATTTAAGTTAATGTTACCTGTCTTTCATTCTAGCAAAATGAACAAACGCGAGACTCACGGTCAAGGCACTTTTGATTTAGGGTGATATGCTAGAAGTCGAATTACAAGTTAGTACTTTTCCAGGAGAAAACCATGCTATAAATGGGGATTGAATTTCATGGTCAGCCCCTAAAAATCCACTTAACTCTTGAAGTACTACTCTCTGGTGTTACATAATTGCTAAGTCGTTTCTAATGGGACTACATAATATAATATAGTGCTATTTTTGAAGAAAAATACAGGAGATTATCTTTATGACTTTGGGATAAAGGAGGTTTTCTTAAACAAGAAACAAAAGCATACATTTTATAGAGACCCATTATCTGCATTCCACCGATTTCCCTGGTACTCAGGGAGCTGTATCCTTAGTAATAATAATAATAATATAAAAATAAAATCTGATTATGTTAAACAAAAAACTTAACTTCCACAGCTGAAAGGCTCTCGAAGCCATATGCTAGCCGGAAAAGGACCAGGTCCTGGGGCGCAAAGTTCAGACCACCGGCAGCAACTCTGGGTGGGGAAGACAAGCATGCCCGCAGTCTGGGGACTAACAAGTGTTTTTATACATTATACGAAGGTCTGACCATTAAGTTCGGGAACCTTGTACCTTGGGGAAGAAAGACGTAATTATAACAATCCTCATCTTCCTTCAGATTTGTAAGATGATTTACTGTTTAAAAATACGTTCCCACGTTTTATCTCATTTATTCCTGATAACAAATCGGGTTAAAGAGGAGAAACGACCCCTCTCCCACGGTCACACAGTCCCAAAGCAGCAGGGCTGGGATTGGACCCCCGAGGGTCCCCATGTGCTCACCTTCACCACCTTCAGCACCCTGATTTCTCGGTCTCCAACCAGCTCATCATGGAAGCACTGATCCCGCAGGAATCGCTGGCTTCTCTCCCAGGCATCCTGTACTTCTTCCTTCCATTCTCTCTGGGGCTGCAGGCTCTGCTCCACGAAGGCGTCCAGCCGGTCTGCAGAGGTCTGATACAGGCTCTGGAAGTATTCCATTTGCATGCGACCAGGCAGCCCCTTGGAATGAACAGTCTCTGCTTTGGCTCAGCCCTTTTCAGGTTCAGAAGACAGCTCTGCTGCTGGGTCTTCCCTGCTCACGTAATTGTTTGGAAACCGAAACTGAGACTGCAGAGCTGACTTTCCTTTTCTGCTTAAGGCCCTCAGGAAAACCGGCTGGGAGATGGGAATGTGCACCCCTGGGCTTCTCCCCAGAGGCTCTCTCTGTCTAAGCATTTCTCAGAGTGTCCTGTAGCCAGGTCTCCCTGTCACAAGCGACCCTCACAAAGCCGCGGGCGATGCAGTCTCTTCCTGCAAGTCAATGGGACTGAGGCCCGTGAGAGGCGATCCTCCGTCACCCCCGATCTTTCCCCGGCAGAGCGCGAGCCCTTCATGCGCCGGCGTTTCCCGGACAGAGGAGGGCTTCCGCGGCAGCCGTGGCAAAGGGCATTCGACACCGGAGCCCTTGCCTTTTCGAAGGCTCGGCTTATTCTACTCTATCAAAACAGAGAATACAAGCAATCAATACCAGGACAGAGTAACGAGGCAGGGGAAGAGGAGGGGACAGCCAGCGAGTTAACGCATCAGTCTGGGAGGGAGCGGTGCGCGGGCGGGGACCGAGAGTCCCTGCGTGGTCCGGGGACCGCAGGAGGCGGCGCGTGTCTCTCTGCAGCCGGGCAGAGCCTCTGGCGGCAGGTGCCAGCGGCGTGGGGGTCCCAGGCGGGATCGTTCCAGCTGCAGCAAGTCCTCAGCGGTCTTACGCCCTTTCTGACTGTCCGTATCGACTCCAGATGCAGGGGCGCGGCGTCTCCTCCCGGCGATACCCGCGCGCAGGGCTTCTTGGCGTTCGGCCAAGGTGCTTCTCCTGTGCTAGCTTGTTGGGTAGGCCAGCTGTACTGCGCATGTGCTGAACATGGAGTTACTTAGGCTACACGTCCTTTTCTTCAGACAATGGGCTCTATACACTATCCCCAGGCCTCTTTTCCTGCTGCTCAGGGAGGAGAGGAGACCCCACCTTCTACTGGAACTGGAGGAAGTCTGCCCCTGGTGTCAGGAAGTGCTGATGCCTGGATGGGCTGGGGGTGGCCGGTTGGGCTGAGCCTGAGGATTCCCGGGATCTGAAATGGACTGAGCTCTTTCTCTTCTAATGGCAAAGGCAAGCACACCCTTAATTCTTTTTTTAAATTTTTTGTTTTTGTCATCCCCAATAACTCACAGGAAAGAGGAAGGCTTTAAAATACTCTCATCGGTGGTTCTCTCAAGGATTTGATTTTGAACAGCAAATGACAGTTTGGGGAAGACACAATGGCCTTCAAAGATCTCAGTTAATGCGAATTTTGGAGGCTGAAAGAGGTGACCCTATGAAATCAGTAAAACTCGTGTTAGAAAATTAAACTCAGATTGAACAACTATTGCTGAAATAGGACCTTACATTTGCTGGTGTGGGTGGTGGTGTACAGAAGTGTTTTAACAGTCATTTTAAATAGGAATCTCCCATCAGCATTGTGAAGGTCACAAATACCCACCCACAAGATGTGGTACATATATATGCAATGGAATATTACTCAACCATAAAGAAGGAAATCTTACCATTTGCAACAACAGTGATAGACCTAGAAGGTATTATGCTAAGTCAGACTGAGAAAGACAAATGCTGTATGATCTCACTTACATGTGGAATCTAAAAAACAAAATAAAACAGGAACAAACTCATAGATACAGAGAAGAAATTGATGGTTGTCAGATGGGAGGGGGGTTGGGGCTGAGAAAGGTAAAGGGATTAAGTAGTATAAATTGGCACTTACAAAATAGTCATGGGGATGTAAAGTGCAACATAGGCAATGATGTGGTAATAACTATCTATGGTGTCATGTAGGTACTAGACTTACCTGGGGCATCACTTCGTAAGTTATATAAATGTCCAACCACTATCCTGTACACCTGAAATGAATATAATATTGAATGTCAAGTGTAACTGAAAAATTAAAAAAAAAGAAAACTATTTCTAGGTCAAACTTCTGATCTCTTTACCACTAGCTGCCTGAGGAGCCACCTGACAAAGTAGGGCTTAGGAAGACGCATCCTGCCGTTTGGTGTAAACTTAAAACGCCTCACAGACTGGTTATATGGGAATAACTTTATTTAGATGAGACAGGTGGAGAGTCGGGACAACACAGTGACTGAGAGCGTGGGTGCCTGATGGCCTGAGAGCACATCCCTTTTGAAAGCCGCACGTACCTGAGGTGACGTAGCCCTTCTGTTTCTCAGGTCCCTGTCTGTGATACGGAAATATTAATAGGATGTGCTTTTTAATGTTGCAGTAAACGGCTAACAACAGATGCAAAGCCTGGAGGAAAATGATGGGTGCTTCCTGAGTGGTACTACGTAGTGTTAACTGGCGGGCGATTTGCCCCCAGGCAGGATTCGTGGAGGGCTACGAGACCGGAGGGTGGGACGTTCCCTTTCCACACGGATGTGTTTTAGAGCTCACGGAAAAATTCCGTTCCACCTTGTGATGCTCACATCAGCACTGTGGAGTGAGCCGAGTAGGGGGTGTGATCTCTATTTTATGGTTCAGGGCATTGAAATGTAGAGAGATTAAGTGACTTTCCCAGAGTCACAACACTGATGAGTGATGGACGTGAGGCAGGGGACATAGATGCCTGCCTGGGGACAGAGATCCCTGAACACGGGACGTGAGATCATGTCCTGACACTGGAACCAAGAGCTCACCCCTTTCCCACATCCTCCTGCCCCAAGAGATGCTGTGGGGAGACAGCTGGTGCCCCGAGGAGGTGCCTGGCCCAAGAGAATGGCTCAGATCCCGACCCACCCCCTGACTCTATGTTTTAATCCTTGACTGGAAATGCAATGCACTGCCCACAAAAGAAGACACCTCCGCTGGTGGACCTGGGCGGTGCAGACATGTGCCCATGCCCCCCCTTCCCCCCAGCACTGGATCAGCTGCCCCGCAGGGAGACCTCCCGATGATCTGCTGTCAACCCCCCGAGTGCCCTTCGTGCCAAGCAGCAGAACAGACCGGGCCTTTCAAACCTGTTCCGGATGTCCTCGAGACACTGACACTTTCTCTTCCCCTCCACTAGATGTTGCTCTGCCCCCACCTAAGACAACCGCCCTCCTGATTCCTAGGCCTCCCTTCGGTATTGTGACCAGTTTTTTAGTCTGTAAGAGGGATAGCAGGTGGAGGACCAGGGATGTCCTGTGACCTCCGACTGGTCCATCAAGGCATCCATCACGGGGTCCCATCTGTGGGCCACTGCCAAGGTCCCTCCCGTTCTGCAAAGCTGTCATTCTATGGAATGCGGTTCAGGATGACCTTTCCAAGGGTGTGTGCTCCGGAGAACATGACGCATACTCGCTCTGGACCCTTACCCAGACAAGCGTACTTATGCTTTTATTTTGCATACAATTTCAGGGGCTTCCTGGACCCCAAGTTAAGACTCTCTGCTGTAGAAGACCCTAAAGGACCAAAAGACATCCTAAACCATTTGAGAGTCATGTCTAAAAAGGTGGAATTGATTCTGCCAACCAACCCTACTATGTGTCATGCATTCTGCTGGGTGCTGGGGATCCCGCAGGGGACGAGTATGGGCATCAAGAAAATTCAGGAGGGAGCTCTCGGGCAGCAGGGAGCCTCATCTACTTCTCGGTTCTCCAGTAACACTTGGTGACCGTGACTGGGGCAGTACATACCTCCCCAGTGAGCCAGGCCTGCAGATGTGTTGGTTAAGGGGCTGGCGCTGACTGCAAACGTGATTGGCAGGGCTGTGGAGGGAGGGGCACTAGGATCAGCGGTGGGAGGGGTGCTGCGTGAGGAGACAGAAGCTATGCATATTGGTGTTGGGGACTCCATTCTGGAGGTGCTGGGAGCAGCGAGGAAGGCACAAGTGGCTTCTGTGGCAGCTGAAACCCAAGCCTTGGGTTGCAAAAGGCCTCCCCTCCCCTTCAGAGGGGACCCCCAGATGGGCTTCAACATGAAGGGCGGAGAGGCTGGTCAGGCGTTGGCCTTTTGATTGCATTGTCCATGCCCAGTGCCGGGGAGGGAGCAGGGATGAAGGGGTGTGGGGGCCCTGCAGACAGGTCAGCCCTGCCTGACACCTGGGAGGGAGCACCGGTCAGCTAGTTGAATGGGGTTGGGGGCAGTGAGTGTGAAGAGGGGCCTGGCAGGGGCTCTGACGGGGAGAAGAGGGGGGCCTCTTGATCTGTGCTTCCTAGAAGACAAAGGACACACAGAGGTGGCCCCTCTAGCAGACTCCAGGACAGCCACTGGACCTGAGAAATCTGCTTCCCCCTGCATTTGGCCAGCTGTGAACTCCTGCTGGCAGCTGGAGGGACAGCTGGTGCAGGAGTGGTGTCTGCAGTTGGCAGGTGGGAGGAGCTCCAGGACTGCTTGGGGGTTGCAGCTTGTGGTGGCCTGTGTGTCACCTGAAGTGCACTGGAGACCAGGGCTGCATGGGGGCCGCAGCTTATGATGGCCTCTGTGTCACCCAGAGTGTACTGGAGTCCAGGACTGCGTGGGGCCTCAGCCCGTGATGGCCTGTGTGTCACCTGAAGTGCACTGTTGATATGCTGGAGTGCAGCTTCCTTCTCTGAGTCTAGGTCTTCTGCAGTGACTTGGACACCCAGCTCAGGAGGTGGTGGCAACCTCAGAGGGGCCCCTCGCCTTGCATTTTTGGGGCCTGGAGCTGTCACTGTGGGTGAGCAGTTCCTCCGGCTGGCTTCTGCCCCTCTGTCACATCTGCATCCCTTTGGTTCTGGAGTTTCCTTTGGGAAAAGACTGGAGCTGAGGAGGGAGATGCAGGCCCCTCCTGGCTCACTTTCTTTGAGGACCCTGCGTCCTCTGCACTGGCGGGAAACCTTGGATGGAGCTGTACGAGCTTGTGATGGGGTTTCTCCTGGGGCAGGGGCTCAGCCTGGAGGTCTGGGAGTTCCTGTGGGACGTGTCTTCTGAACTTGGTGCATGGGGGATTCGTTGCCAAGGCCCAGGCCTGGCCACAAAGGGAGAGGGACCTCCCTGGACCCCCAGGGGCCTAAATGCAGGCTGTGCTCCCCCAGGGCCACTGGGGCTTCTTCTGTGACTGACTGGCCTGCTTCTGTGACTGCAGGGTCTTCTTCCTGCTCGGCTGTCGCTTTCCTGCTGTCCCATGGCGCCCTGAACAGGATCTACTCTGTGCAAGTGTCTTGGGGTCTTGTGAGAAGCATGAAGGTGACTACCTGCTCCTGTGACACACAGGGAATGGCTTTGCCCACTAGAGACACTGAGCTGCAGGCCATCTTTGAGTTGGGAGCAGAGAGCATCACTTTCTAAGATGGCCATTCCTGAAGGATGAGGTAAGGTCTCCCAGTAAAACACGCGGGGTCTGCGGGATCCTGCAATATTGCCTCCGACAAAGCTCAGAGACAAAGTCACTGGATACTTGCAGCTTGGCCTGCGAGTCGTTGGAGGGGCACGGACAGCTGGTGACCCTGGCAGGCCAAGGGAAGGCCGTGGGCGTGGTGAGCGCGGCGCTGCGATCGGGGTGGGGAGCAAAGCCTGTCCAGGTACCCGCCCACGGCGGGGCTTGGGTGAGGTCTGTTCTTAATGGAGATCAGACTTCAAACTAGCTCCTTCGGCTGCCAACAAGGCCCAAGGTGCCCACTGTCCCGCCTGTTGCCTGGGTGCACTTGGAACCTTCTGGTGGGCTCGCGTGCCCAAGGTCGCGTGGTGCGCGCGCACACACAGAGGTTGTGGGGAATGGGTGCGCGCCGAGGATGCGTGAGGACCTGGGGCGGCCGAAGGCTCGGGCGCTCCCCGCTCTGCTGCTGAGGGAGGCGAGCGGGAGCCTGTGGGCAGGCAGCAGCCCCACCTCCCCTGGGCGGGGCCACACAGCCGTCGGGAAACTAACTGTACAGCCGGGGGTCCCGCCCAGCAGAGGGCGAACCCTGAGGAGCAGGGTTCCTGGCCCAGCAGTCACTGCGTGAGGTGGCAGCCTTGGGATCAGCACCCCTGTGTTCTCCTGCTCGTTCTTCTCTGGGGACATCGGAGGGGACAGCCCCTAAGAACAGAAGTGCCCGTGCTACCCAGACCCTCTGGGGTGACACCTGAAGTGGCAGGCAGGGCAAGTTGCGGGGGAGCTATTTAACACATGAGCCTACATTTCCCCGTCCAGGCTGTTAACCAGGAGAAGTCAAAGTTACGTTCTCACAAAAACGCGTGTGTGAATGTTTCAGCTGTTTTATGCATAACTACTGGATACAGGACGGTTGTAGCTGTCCAATTTGTCTCCAGTGAATTTGTTACTATTTTTTAGTTCTTGGAATACCATTATGTAAACTAATCGCTTCACAGTTTAAATAGAGTTAGTATTTTATCAGCTAGATAAAATGCAGAAGCTTTTCCCACACAGATTCTTTTACCCTCCACAGTTGTCATATGCATCCCCTCTGAGACTGTGGTATACTTTTTTCCTCCAGGTCATACAGATATTAAATAATTTAAGAGGACAAAAATAGGTTGTCACTTTTGTCCAGATATGGAAGATTTCTGTGGCTCTTCCTTGGTTCCTTCAGCTGCAGGCTTCCCTCTGGTGTCATTTCAGGCCCAAGAAGCTCCTGACTTGGGACTTTCAGTGCTAAAGTCCCGGGCAAACCGGACAAGTTAAAAGGGTACAGGTGGGTCAGGCCTTGGCATAGAGCCTGCCCATAAGCTCACCTGACACTGCACGGGAGAGCTGATTCTTCTCCATTTGGGATGACCTTCCTCTTGTGAGGACCCTGAATCACTTGACCCTTGGTTCAGATGTTGGTCCTAGTTGATGTGACTGGCGGGTTGGCACCACCCAGTGGACTCCCCCTGACTGCCCCAGCCCACTGCAGTCCCTCTGGCCTCTTACCCATTCTGCAGCCAAGCCGACCTTTAAAATCCTAGATGATATCAAGGCCCTCTCTTCCAGTGCCAGGGGCTGAAAACCCTTCAATGACTCCCCAGTGTTTAATTTATCAGTTCACTGGGTGGTACCAACTAGACAGTCAGAACAGGCAAGAGGAAGATCATCTAGAATAGAGGAGGAGAATCAGTACTAATGTGAAGTATCAGGGATAAAGCTCTGGGATGAAGAGCAAACCCCTGGGAAGCCCCACGACAAGGCTTGGCCTCTGTCTGCTTCTGCCCCGAGTCTTGTGCCATGTTCTCTCCACTCATTCCTCTCCTGCTTGCCTGGATTTCCTGCTGACCTCATGTCCATCATTCTCCGTCAGGCCACAGGCCTTTGCCCCCGCTCTTCTCTCTGCCCGGAATATTCTCCAGGCCCTGTGCTACCAACCCATGCCTGCTCTCCCCTAGATCCTGGCTTGTGGTGGGGACCTAAGTCCACATAGCAGCCCCCTCCCTCAGAGCACCCAAGTACCTCTCCTTCACAGCTCACAAGTGCACGTGTGTGTGCCCGATGCATTCTCATCCCCTCTGCAGTCTGTGAGCTCCTTAAGGGAATGATTATGTCTCCTTCAATGATGCTGTGTTTACAGCAGTACCACCAGCCCTGGTATAAAGGACATGCTCCTAACTACTTGTTATTGGAATAAATGATGAATTGTAATTGTCCAATATATATTTGAGGGTTTTTCTTTTTGGAATGGGGCAAAATCTTACTAGGGCTAGAAAGTTACCAACAGAATGCTTGGATCTGGGGAGCCTGGAGATTGGTGGGGGTTTGGGTGAGGGAGGGAGAAGGACATGTAATATAGCAACCATTTTTAATTTTGATTATTAAGGGCAAATAACAACATACACATATCCACTGTCTTACAATTTCATAAAAGAAAGATCATCTTAACATCTAAAGAATGAGGAAGAACAATGTCAGAGACAATAATCCTAGTCCTTCCCTGGCAGGGACAGTCGCTGTCCTTACACTGACACACTGGGGAAACTGCCATTGGTGTGTGGATTTGACTCTTGTCTCCAATACTTCCTACTTGTGTAGCCTCGGGTAAGCAAGCACCTTTGCCCCTCTGCTCCCCACTGCCTCCTCGCAGTCCTCACGAGGGTGAAATGATGGAGCCTGTGTAAGCCCTTACTCAGCACACCGGTGACACACTACAGCGGGAATGCAGTGAGCATCTGTCATTCACTAGGCGACGGCGCCACCTAGCGCCTCTGTGCCAGAGTACCGACTAGGCGCTTCTGCAGAGCAATAGTGAGATGTCCACAGGCAGGAGGGTAGGGACCTTGTGTGACAGCCAAGGCTGAGACAGAAACAGGGAGAAAAGCCATACATATTCATGGACTCATTTAAAGCTCAAGTCGGTCCATCTTCCTGAGAATAAAGTTTGTTCCTTAGAAGCTACTGTCCAAGCTGTCAGGCCTTGAAGAAGATAGAAAATGCAATTTTTCTCCCGGCCACCCCCTACCATAGGGGCTGCTTTATTTTGAGTGGGGGGAGCTGCCTCTCCACTATAGCTGACAGGACAGTGGGGCCTTGGCATTGTCACCCACTGGGTGGGGGCTGGGTGTTGGGTCGCTGCCAGCCACAGCCCTCCCTGCCACTTGCTTTCCTGCGAGGTCTGAAGAATGAAAAAGGGCCAGCAAATGGAGGAAGCCTTTTTGTGCCAGTCACAAACCAGGAACAAAAGTGAGTCCTGTGCTCTCACTGATAAGGGTCTTGCACTGTTGGAGCCATTAGCCGTGGGAAACAGCCCTTTGTCCTCGGGAGAGTCCCTGCAGCAGAGTCTGTGAGATCTGAAAGCAGACGGGAGCACTCTCTCTCTTTATGTGTCTTCCCCAGTGTGAGAGACTGACACCGACTTTCCTTTCTTGTCTCTGCTTGCGGACTTCCATCCAGCCTGTGGGCCTGGGAAGGAATGCAGCAAAGGACAGGCAAGGTTGGCTCTGAGAGCAGGTAGGCTTGTGTCTGAATCCTGGTTCTGACACTTGCTGACAGTGTGACTGTCTCCTTGACCTTGTTTCTGCATCTGTAAACTGGGAATGATAGTAGGAGATCCCTCAGGGATTTGGTATGAGACGTGAGTGTGCTAGTCCACCCCGCAATCTCAGATGTCTACAGGGGCCAGACAGGCATCCTGAATGACAGCAATGGGCCGAGCGCAGGGCAGCAGGGCGTGGTGGGGACTGTGGTCAACCAGGACCACAAACCCCATGTAACAGGGACAGCTGCTGGTCAGCGTTGTGTGCTCCGAGGCGTGACAGACAACTTCAAAATCCCAGAATCTGGGTGGTTTTTTTTTTTTTTTTTAATTTTTTATCAAGTCTGTGATTGGGCTTTGGCACTGTTGGCTTAGCTGACCTGAGAGAATAGATTTGGTTAGCAGTGAACTGTGGTACAGGGAAATGCAGGACCAGTGCTGCCAGTTTTTCCCCCAAACGATCAAGAGAAACAAGAAATCAGCTCCATTTTTCAATGCTGGCAATTAAACAACATTGTAGAAACAGTGCACCATGATCCAGTCAAAACCCTGTGTTACTGTGTTACCTTGGGCAAGTCTCTTAACATCTCTGGGCTTCTGTTACTTCATGAACAATACGGGTAAGAATATACCCAGATCCTCATCTTAGCAATTTATATAAATTATTTCACTTAACCCTTCCCTCATCATGATAAGGGAGGTGTTACTATTATCCCTCATTTTTCAGATGAGAAAACAGAGGCACAGAGAAGCTAAGCAACTTGCCCAGAATCCCACAGCTTTAGAATGAAATAAGGCATGTAAAGTGGTCAGTGAATATTAGTTCTTGTTGTGTCAGTGTCATTGGTATTACTACTATTAATAATACAAGAGAGTCAAGGTCAGTTCTCTTAATTCGATGGCCAAAGTAAACCATTAGACTTTGATCGGTCACACAAAGACCAGAGCCAGCTCTAAATTATGTGGTATGTATAGCGCTTGGATTAATAGTTCTCTTTTACTATTGGGCCACCGTGGGTTTCCTGGAATGATACTTAGATTTAGACCCCTGGTCCAGTCAATAGATTCTCACCTTGGTGTGGCCAAGACAATAATGTACAGCTCAAGTTACTCTGAAATCAATACAGATTTGCTCTTCATGGAGTGGGCTGTAAAACATGGGGAACAGGCAGCCCCACAAAGTGGTTGATGTGGGAGTGGAGAGCTTGCAGAGGCCTGGAGGGGGCCAGGCTACTAGAGGAGAGACCAAGTAGTGGGTGGAACAGGCCAACCTGTGTCCACAGGCTGTGATCAGAGCTGGCCAGACTTCCCACTGGGACCTAGTCAGGACAGAGTCTTGGTAAGAGAGTGGATATGTCCCTTCAGGAAACAGGTAACATCCCCAAACTGGGTAAAATTTGAGGAGAGTTTAACTTAAAAAATTAATGACACTAAAAATGTATTTAAATAATAAAATCACCATGAAAATGATAACACATTTACTATTTAGAAGTGGGTGGATAAGACATTGAAAAACCAACATGGTTGAGAGGGAGATTTTTTTAATCTGTTGCCTCCTAAGGTTTTTGTCAAAAGCATGGGTTTCTAGGTATTGTTCACAAGAGTCCCGGCTCTATCTTGTCCTCTCCAAGTTTCTTGCAATTGAGAGACCTGAGGTCTCCTTTCCCTTGGGCTGGAGCAGTCTCACACGCAAGTGCAGAGCAAGAATTTTGAAGTCAGACTGGAGTGGTTGTAAAGCCCAACTTGCCCTCTTTTGCAGCTGGGTGACCTTGAGCAGATGACATCACCTAGACTCCTTGAAGCAATGGAGATAACATCAGCACCAGGTCTTAGGGCCACCTTGAGGATTAAGTAGGATATACAGAGATGCCTTTAGCACAGTATTTTGTTAACTCTCATTACACTATTATTGTTAATGCACACTTCCTAAATGACATCAGGGTACAGACTGTGACCGAAATGGGGCTGGGGTGACACAGAATGCTCTGTTTGATGCCACAGCTCCTGGTCACCCACTCCTGGTACTGGGAAGGCCATGTGCAGTTCTTTTGTCATCAAGATTCCCTCAGCTCTTGGAAAAGCAGAATTCCTCTCCTTTCCAGGCAGATAGGAGCCGATGCATCCCTCAGCCTTCTGGGCTCTGGGCTGCATGGGGCGGGGATTTCTCGTAGGATCAGCCTGCTGGTCTGGTGCCATCCACATATTAAGCAGTCACTCAGCTCACTCTGTTCTAGAGAAACAGGTATCTCCCAATCCCTGTGATATCCTGGGATTTATAAATTCTATATTCAAATATACTTTTATGGGTATCAATTCAATGATTAATGCAGGCCGGGCTGAATCTTAGAGATAAATACCAGGAAGATGGCTGAGGAGGAAAAGTAGAGAGTGTCTAGGATATTCTAACTGTTAGATGGGGGAGATGCTACTGTCATCACTCACGCATGCCAATCTCACACCTACTCCTGTTCACCACCAACCCAGTCACACACTCATCCCTCCACTCACTTCATACTCTAACACCCACCCCATTCTCCATCCGTCCATTTCTCTCACCCATCCTCCTTCAAACTCACCCATCCATCCATCCATCCATCCCTCACCCACTATGTGCCAGGACTTGTATTATCAACCTGGGAGGCATACAGCTAAGACATGGCTCCTTTCCCCAAGACCTTCTCTACCCTGTGTGCAAGAGATACACTATAAAATGAAAAAGACAAAATAAAACTCTGCTAATCTTGAATAAGACATGGTGTACAGGAGGCAGCATCTTGTAGTAGTTATGCATGTAGGTTTTGGAGCCAGACCAACTTGACTTTGATCTGGGCTCTGTCACTTGCTTAGATGAATGTCCTTATACGAACCATAATACGTCTTCATTAAGCCTCCGTTTCATCAACTGTTAAACAGGAACAATAACTGCACCTACTTCAGAGGATCACGGTGACCACTAAACAAGTTAATGTTAAGTTAACATGTTGTGAGAGGGTCACATAGCAAAGAGCGACAGATATCCTCTAGGAACTGAGAGTAGCCCCAGCTGACAACCAGCAAGACAGTTTAAACCTCAGAGCCACACCTGCAAGGAACTGAATTCTGCCAGAAGCCATGTGAGCTTGGAAGGAGACCCTGAGCTCCAGAACAGAGCCCCCTGACACCTGGACGTAGTGTTGTGGGACCCTGCAGAGAAGACCCAGCTGAGCTGATCTAGACTGCTGACTCATGGGACCTGGGAGGTATTATGTGTTATTTTAGCTGCTAAATTTGAGGGAATTTGTGGTGTGGTACTAGTACTAGATAACTGAGACATTAAGTAACTTGCCCAAGGTTACATAGCTCCTCAGCAGTGGATCCAGGGTTCAGAATAAGAGCCAATCCCCACAGTTACTGAAAGATCAAATGCAAATGATTTTCTGATTAACACTCAATTGAGTGGAAAATTCAATTCATCAGAATCTTTCATTCCTGGACCTTAAGATTAGTCAGGGATTTTCTGGATCTGAAATCAAGTTTTCCATGGCAATCGGAGCAGACACCATGGATGCCCTGATGCTGCTGGAGCAATGCAGTGACATAAAGTAGGACTTCTTTCTCACAACTCGGCAGTCACTGCATTGCTCCAGCAGCATCAGGGCATCCATGGTGTCTGCTCCGATTGCCATGGAAAACTTGATTTCAGATCCAGAAAATCCCTGGATCCAACTCTCTCCCTTTTTCTTTACTCTGGTTCAGGTTCTGGGTACCCAGGGTGGTGATAATTCACCCACACGTCATGGGTCTGGAGACCAGCATTCTCCACCACCGCACTGCGTGACTGTTGGGTTGCCGTCAGTTATAGGGGATGTTAGACAAGGACTTGACTACTGTGAAAACCAAAGTTGGCAAATTATTTGTTTAGAAAGTAAATTTGAGAACATTCAAGTTTCTCTCTATAATGGTACTGTTTTTAATGCCTTGGATTTGGATGTATTTTTCTGCAGGAAGGGAATTGGGAGGCACAGGCAGTGGCTATCTTCTGGGGAATTCTGAATAGCCCTGAATGCCCACATGACTCAGTCTTACCCTTCATGGTTCCTGATTTTTTGAGGGGTGGGGTGGTTCCCTGGCTGGGAATTGAACCCAGGCTGCGGCGTTGAGGGCACTGAATCCTAGCCACTACATCACGAGGGAACCCCCCTGATTTTTAAAAAAATGTCTAGAAAGGTCTCTTCTAACCCCAAGATTTTTTTCCTAGAACAATGTTTCCCAAACCCATCAGTTTAATATCACCTTCAAAAATTTTCCCTGTTTTTAGTTATAACTTACCATTTTTTAACATTTTGTTCTAATAGTCAGCCCTCTATAGCCATGGCCAAAGCAATACTGTTCATGAAATCAAGAGGTCGATGTGTTTGTTATTTCTCTTCAAGACATTAAAATAAGTGCACAATCTTAAAAATAAAAATCACTATTCATGTATCATAAAAAAATCATCCCCTACACCCCTGCCAGTAGAATGGTTACCGTATTTTGAGGAGGACACATTTTTCTAATAAATGCCTTCATGAGTTGAAAAAATTAACTTTGATCTATTATTCATTTGTAAATTCCATTTCCTCTTTTAAAATTATCTATTACATGCTTATTATGTGCCAGGCACTGCCTGAGCATATGCATGCACAGTATTTCATTTAATCCTTGCAACAAACCTTTGAGGTTGGTATGGCTACTCCCATATTCCAGATGGAGAAAAAGAGGCTCGGAGAGGTCTCAGGGTCTTGCCCAAGGTCATACAGCCTACGCTTTTCCAGGAGGACAGAACCAGGTAGTTATCTCAGAGCAGTGAAGAACTAGCACCATGAGGGGAACACTGGCCGACCTCAACTACTTGGGTACAGGGTTTCTCAGGCAGCCCAACCTCCTCCACACAGCCAAGTAAGTCGCAGTGGGGACATTTGTTTGTGAAATATGTCGCTGTGTTCCAGCAGCCTAGAATCTTTCCAAAAGTTTCTCAAAATCCAACAGAATGCACATCAGATTTTTTATCGCCTACCACATAATAGGAATATAACTTATTGCTGTTGGGGTGCCAGACTTCCAGCAGCCTCCATAAATCTGGTGCTCCAATTGACTCCATATGCATTTAAGCAAAAAACCGGCCCACGTAGGGAAGCAATGGCTGTAACTGGAATACAGAGTGGGGCTTCTGGATTAATCACATTCTGAATATTAACTGTACATTATGCTGATTTCTTTGTGAATATATTCCGAAGCCCCAGTGCGTGTACCTGACTTGGGCTCATACAATCAGAATAGCAAATGGCCTGAATTTGGGGTTGGGAACAGTCTGAACTGCAGTGTATGAGCCGGGTTTCGTTTCCCCTGAGGAAGAGAATATTTCAGCCCTGTCAAAACACAACATATGGTTTTCCGACACCAGGGAAGGAGCAGTGTTTGCTCTCAACTGCCAGGTTCACAATGGATTTTGCTAAAAGGCCATTTCGTAGTGAATTCTTGGTGGATTTTTCTGGCTCTGGAAATTGTTCAGGAATAAGTCACCCTATGATTGTCTTTACCGAGTGGGCAGTGGGGTCAGAAGGTGGTGGTGGAGGATGGACTAGGATGGGGAACAGCGTGGCCAAGGATTGAGGTTTAGAAGGAAAATCCTAAATGACTCCCGGACCTGCCCAGGGCATTGCTGGGGTGACCTTGCTGATGAGAACAGAAAACAACTTTGAGTCACACAGTTCGTCATTTACAAAGCAAGGCTTGTGCCTGCAGAACCTCTATATGGGCCGAATGAAAGAGCACCTCACTGTAGGAACTTCTAGTCTCCTCTTCCCTAGCTCCTTAGCTCCCCAGCTTTACCTTTACCCTTGTCTTAATCACCCTTTCAATCAGTTTTGCCCGGGTCTCCAGCCCTAAACAATAGATCGCTCCTAGTCTGAATCATGGAATGTCTCCTTTGTATCTCCTGCTTTGGATAATTACCTTGAAACGTAAATGATAGGCTGTCAGCCTGGATCTCCCAGGATATCCTTTGCCCTGGCTTCAGTTAATCATTCTAAAACTTGTAATTTGTGTTTGCTAATTGTATTCCCAAAATCTCCCCTGTCTCCAGCCTTAGTTAATCATCCTGGAATTTGTGATTTGTGCTGGCAAAACCTTAGTTAATTATGTTTGCTAGACTTTAACTAATTATCTTGGTGCCTGTGATCTGTGCTTGCTGATTGTATTCGTGATGGCCCAGCATTTTTTTCTAGGCCGGTCAGGATTCAGTTCCTGGACAGGTGAGGACACCTGAATGGCCGGCTAAGCCAAAAGTCAACAGGCTGCAGGTTCCATGAGGCCGAACACATTTTCCATCATGCAGCTACACTGTGTCAGTAGCTTTGAGGCCTGCTTCTTGGGACACTGCTTTTAAATCTATTTCTCCTCAATTAGGTGTTACTGGAACACAAATGATGCCCCGGCGAGACTTCCAGCCCATTCAGACTAAAGAAGTCAACACGGTTTCCCAGGTAGCTCTCAAGACCCCTTCCTCCCTTTTAGATCAGATAGAATGAGAGTTCTGTGAATCCCCAATAGGTAGAGACAATGACCACACTCAGCAGGAAGCAGATACAGAAAAAGAAACGTTCTGTGCCTCAACTTCCCATAGAGGTTTGTGGGGATCACACCTCTCAAGAGGAAAGTGAGGTATGCAGATAGAATAGGGGGATTACAGGACCTTTGCCATGCGACCTGCCTTGCTGGAGTAGTTACCACCCTGATATTACTCTCTTTTCTAGTAATCCCTGCCCCAAGTTAGGCAACTACAGGAAAATACAGGAAAATATAAGAAGTTGTAGGCTCCAAAAAGTCCACTGGTTTAAACTAGCCCCTTGCGCCTGCACAGTAAGGGTCACAACGACCTTCATTCCACCTAAGCCTCATTATATCATCATTATAATATCATACATATGCCTGTAAGTTCATTAATATCATTGTAACAGATCGAGTTCTGGGGAGGCACATGCGCAGTCTCGGAAAGATGACATAGTCCCTCATGTCAATCAAAAATGACAATCGAAAGACCCCAGGCCCAGAAAGGTGTAACCCCTTTAAGGAAAGAGGGACTAGACACTACCAAGGCCTCCTTAGTCAGGGCCCTTGAGCCACTCTCTTGCTCGGTCCTGCTCCTGTTTCTCTGTAGTGTGCTTCTACTTCTAATAAACTACTTTTTCACCCTTTATTTCCGTGTCTCCCTCAATTCTTTATTCGAGGCTCCAAGAACCTGGACCCCATGCCAAGAAGGGCTCAGTCTCCAGTAACAATCTCATCTAGCACTCACAGCAACTCTGAGTGATAGGTATGACAATGCCCATTTCACACATGTAGAAACTGAGACTTGGACAAGTTTTTGCCTGGAAGAAATATGAATAAACAAGTCATGGGAGAAGGGCCTAGACTGGGCACAAAGCACAAAAATGCAGCAATCAAGAACAATATTATTTTAATGCCCCAAATTTTTAATTACTGCTAAAAATCTATGGTGAACACAATATCAAATTTTAAAATAAATACAGGATTTACTATGTTTAACAGAGCTTTGTTAAGCCATATTGGAACCTGAGGCAAAAGTAAATGTCAGTAATACTGACCCGTGTTTATTTATCTTTATTACTGAGATTTTTGCTTCTCCTTAAATTTTGTGCCTCACTAGCCTCACCCTAGTTTCAGCTCTGCATGAGCAACAGACTTCTCTCCCTAAGTCACACATGTGACCATGGCCTCTAGTCCAATCCCTTTGGAAGGAAAAACCCTGATTACCTACAGGAAAGAGTCCAGATAGCAAGCCTTGCTCAGAGAGGCTTCTGGAATGGAGTGAGCACAGACTGCATGCCCTGAACTAGGTGGGCTCTGTTATTTACATACATCAAATGATTAATAATCTTTGGGCTAAGGACATAGTCTAAGGACATAAAATGGGCATTCCCGTGGCCATGCAGACTCAAAGCTTATTTCTCTCTTCCTTCTATAGAGCTGGATGCAAAGAATTTGAATCCTCTGTGCTTGCCTTTCCTTGAAACCAATTTACCGCTGTGTGCTCCTTCCCCAGTAAGCTGTGAAATACAAGGTCTCCGTGTAAGAGTTTTATACACTGCAGTTTAATATATGAGACACTGCATCTTAGTCTGGAGGTTCAAAATTACCTCGAAGTAATCATTTCCTAGAGGACTGGTAGTAAACATTCTGTCACACAGCTATAGATTGTCGCTCGTCGTCATCAATCAGCCCCCAGAGAGATATTAGGGAGAATGATACAGGAATGAGTTGAGAACCGGTGCGTGTGGCTGCCAGGTCTCCGCAGAGGGAAACAGGCTTGGTGGCCTGAGGCAGGCTGGCTTTGTGGGGGGTGGACTCTGTCTGCTCCAGAACCCGAGGTTATGGGCTTGAACCCTGGGTGGCCTGCTGGCTTAACTCAGCTTCAGCACTAATCTTGGCCTTCGGATATCCGCCCTACATGCTTCAGACAGAAGCCATCACCTGTGGTTGCAAAATAATAATAGTTGCCATGTATAAGCACTCATTCTGCCCCAGGGAGTCTGCTACTCTTTTTTTATGCATAATCTCATTGATTTTTAGAGTGACCACGGGATGGAGTTACAATAATGGCCCTGTTTCCGAGCTGAGTGGACTGAGGCTGGAAAATGTTGGGAAACTGGCAAAATCAGGCAGCTGGTCGGTAGCAGGGCTAAGTTTTGTATCTGGGTGTTGTGCTTCCAGAGGCCAAGGGCTCAGTGACTGCATACTGCCTCTGTTAGACATCCAGCTCTGAATGAAGCCCATTAGTTTGTATCTTCACTAGACTTCTGTGTGTACTGTTCTTGCCCCCACTGCACAGATGAAGAAAACAAGGCTCTGAGAAGTGTAGCCGCACATCCAAGTTTAGCAAGTAGGTGGTACTGCTGAGGGTCCATGATAGTGTTCTCTGGCCACATACCTAAAGCTTTCTCCTTGGGAAGGCAGGTGGAGTACAGGTGAAACATCACTGCCTGCAGAGTTGCAAGATATATGTAGGTTCATCTAGTGGACCTAATGGCTTGGTAAATTTTGGCCCAAGTCCCCAACAGAGTCAGATTGGGTTTTGGGGGACTGAAGCTTGGATGACTTAAAAAACAAGGTAAATAAAACTTAGGTTTGAAAGTACATATGTGTTTAGCAAGTGCATTCAGGTGAGGCGTTCTGAAACTTGCACCCCATGAGCTTCATGGTCAATCTACTCTGGTCCCCTGTCTCCTCTGGGATGCTACCTTGGATGCTAATCTCCAACAGTCAGAAGGCTCTTCCTGCCTCAGTTAGTCTTTTGGGAATCTGGGAATGGAAAGAAGCATCATCCAGCTGATACGGAGGTGTTCAGTGCCTCAGTGTCATTTTTGGACTGTACCCAGGACTAGAGCTGGGATGGGTTAGGGTCCTGCCTGACTCTAAGACAGTGCCACTCCAAGTGTGCTGAGCTATGTGTCTGTGAGCTGTTAACAACTAAGACAAGATCAATCAGACACCAAGAAATGGCATTTAGAAAATTTAATAGCAATTCAGCTCTGCCCAGTGACCAAGTGCACTTGTCTTATTGAATAGGGTATAAACCAACCCAAGTGTCGCTGAAACTCAGTGGTGAGCTGCTGTGAGAGCTGGTACAAGTCATGCACAATAGGACCACATACCAGTTCACGATGTGCCAGAAAAAAACCAAAGCTGGCCCTTCACCACAGATAGTTTATTGACCATTTATATCAAGCTTGTCCAACCTGTGGCCCCCAGGCTGCATGCGGCCTAGGACAACTTTGAATGCGGCCCAACACAAATTCATAAACTTTCTTAAAACATTAGGAAAATTATGTGCAGACTTTTTTTTTTTTATCTCATCAGCTATCGTTAGTGTTAGTGTATTTTATGTGTGGCCCAAGATAATTCTTCTTCGTCCAATGTGGCCCAGGGAAGCCCAAAGGTTGACTCCCTGATTTATATTGTCTTCTTGGAGAAATGTCTATCATTTTAAAAAGGGGTTTTGTTGTTGTTGAGTTTTAGCAGTTCTTTATATATTCTGGATATCCCTTAGGTATATGATTTACAAATGTTTTCTTCCATTATATAGGTTGGCTTTTCACTTTCTTGATATTATTTGATGCAAAAAAGTTCTTAATTGTGATGAAATCAAATTTATTATTTTTTCCTTTCATTGCCTGTGTTTTGGGTATCACATCTATCAAGTTGTTGCTAAACCCAGTATTGTGAAGTTTCTCCCCAAAGTTTTCTTCTAAGAGTTTTATTGTTTTAGCTCTTAAGGTTAAGTCTTTGGTCCATTTTGAGTTAATTTTTGTATACAGTATGTGGTGAGAGACCAACTGCATTCTTTTGTATGTGGCTATCCGCTTTTCCAAGCACCGTTTGTTAAAGAGATTGTCTTTCCCCACTGAACGGGCTTGGTGACCTTGTTGAAAATCAACTGATCATACATGTGAGGATATATTTTGTGCTCTCTATCCTATCTCATTGGTCTATATGACTGTCCTATGCTAGTACCATATTGTTTTTTAACTACTGTAGCTTTTTAGTAAGTTTCAAAGTCAGAAAATGTGCATCCTCTGATTTTATTCTTTTATTTTTTTTCAACATTATTTTGGCTATTCAGGGCCTCTTGCAATTTCACATAAATTTGAGGATCAACTTTTCCATAATTCTGAGAAAAGCTATTGGAATTTTGATAGGGATTGCATTAAAACTGTGGATCACTTTGTCAATTCCACCCACCAGTGACAGGGCAAAGAGCGTGGATATACAATTCTGTTGAAGGAGGATATATAGTTGGAAACTAATCCATTTTATCACAACTGATAGCCAATGACACAAAGAAAAGCACTTAGCAACATAGCTGGTTAGAGCGGGTGCTCAATAGACATTGTGTATTCTCTTTGAGAGCAGATTCCCACTGAAGGTGTTGTATGGGAGCAGTTCTTCCTCCATGACTAGTTCTAAGGATGAGTTGACTTCTAACCTGGCATTAAGTCAGTCTCCAAGAAGAGAAGACTGTGCCATAAATGCACCAAATACTTTTTAGTTCCTTGGAAGAAAGAATTCAATTGGAGCCTGCAAGACTAGTATTGGCGGCTTAAATATCCATTTGCCCATCCACCGCCCACAAAGTGCTCTATTTATTTGCACACTCTGTAATATAGCAGCAGAGGGAGAATTCATTAAGGCAAATTGTGAGGGTAGCTTTCAAAAAAAAATTCATCTCCCTGTTTTATGCAGTGCATAGTTCCATGTTTAATGAGAACTCTGCAAGTCCATTTTCCTTAAGGGTTTAATAAAAGTATAATTTCAAAAATTAAGACAGATGGGGAAAGTGCAGAGGGAAGCCATTTCTCCCATTAACTCGCAGTGCAGACCTTCTTGATACTGCAAGATGAGTGGGGAGAAGAAAGACTCCAGAAGCCATCAAGAGTCCTTTAAGGTCACGTAAAACTCCTGCCTGGGTTTATGTGGCTCAGGGATCCCTGCTGAAAGCTAGGAATTAGATTTATTTGGTTGAGTGATGGGACTGTTACTAGCCAGCAGTTTAATTAATGCTGATATAGGAGCTTTGCTCTTTCTTAGAATTTGAACAACAGGGCCCTGAGAAAGAGACATTTATATTGTTAAAACTTTTTAAGTGATCTTGGTGGCTTTTGCAGTGGAGAGGAGAATGGGATGTTTGAGGGAGAGAGGGCCCTCATGTGTTGGCGGCAATGTCTAGGTGATCCTCAGCTCCCTACGTGAGGCTGGCACGTCAGGGACAAAGTGTTCGTCAGGATATCGTTTCCCTCCACCCTACTGCTGCCACTGGCTTCTTGATGCAAGGTAGAACCTGAGATATAATTTTTAAAAATCTTACTTAGAATGTTTTATTATAATTTAAAATACACAATTATGATTATATGACTTTATTACTGTTAATGAAGCTAAGAATTAGTACTGCTCACATATTTGAGTGCTTGGTTTGTTAATGGTCACTGGGAAGCTGGTGTTATTATTATCCCCATTTTACAGACCAGCAATCCAAAGCCCAGGACATCCACAGACAGAACATGGAAAGCTGGAATTTGAAACCTGGGTGCATAAATTGTCTTAGACCCTGTGCTACCTTTTTCTATGTGACAAACGGCCAACCGAGTCTCAGAGAAGTGGGATCAAATTCCCAAGACTGAATAGCGAGTGAGTACAGCGTGAGGACTAGATTTCTTACCTAGCAGCCTTCCCCACTACACCTCTCAGACTTAAATATGGGGATTCTGACTCACTTCAATATTAACCTACATAACGCTCATTAAGAAATATGAATATGCTCTCTCCAAAACAGTGAGCAAACTCACACCCATGGATAGAGGGAGGGCTTACAGTGTTGCAGGCACTCTGCTGAGTGCAGTGTGTTCTTTATTTTATTTAATCTTCACTATACTGCTAGGGGAAAGATATGTCACTATCTCCACTTTCGAGATGAGGCATCTGAGGCTCTGAAAGGTGAAACGACTTGCCCGAGGTGACTCAGCAGGATGTGGCCCAAACTGGATTCAGACCCAGGTCTGTCTGAAACTCTCAAGCCTTTGTACCGAACCCCAAGGCTAAACAGAAACAATTGCTGGTTTTTCTTTATTTCACTTTACCAGAGTCCCAGGTTGCTTCCATCTGTGACAATTAAGAGGTGACTGATGCAAGGCAGCCCGTCACACCTGGCAGTTATTTTTAGCAAGTTCCTGAATAAATCCTTCTTCTCCTGAGGTAGGAAGGAGTCTGCTTTCCTTGATTCATTTTCTGGTTGGCATGTTGTTTTATGGTCCCCTTGATGTGCAGTGTCGTAAATCAGGAGGCTTTTGGAACTTGCTGAGATAGACATGCGTCCCTCAGTCAGCAGTTTGAAAAGCACTCTCTTCTCTGCCTCTCTGGGGCTGCCATTATTGGGCAATCCTAGGAAGAACCAGATTCCTTTCTGACCAAGAAATGTCTGGTTTACCCTCTATTGTCAATTCAAAAGTAGTTGAAAATGATGTTCTGTTTATTTACCATGTTGCCCAAGACTTCTGACTTGATGGATACAGGTTGAGAAGTAGATTTTATGTCCAGAGAATGGAGAGGATGACTCCGAAGTTCATGTTTACATTATCAAAGTTGGTAACTGGCTTCAAGTAAGTTAAGCTGAACTCTACCTTGATCAAAGAAAGTAAGATGGTAGGTTTTAATTTTGCAAGAATGCTTAGATCTTCCATTTAGACCTACAGAAGAGACTTGCATCACACAGACCTTAGCTTTCATCCATGCCAGACATTACTAATGGATGATGGCACTGTGGCCTGCTCAGACCGGTTGTGATCTTAAAATCCTTCCCAGTAGAGGGTGCAAGGCAGTCTCTGTCTGTGATGGAAATTGGATTTAGAGGTGAAATCAATTTGCCAAGTGTGTTTGGATGCTATTTTATGTCCTTTTTGAATTTAGGCATCCATGTTGGAAAACAAACAGCCTCAGATACAGGCTAAACTGGATTGAGTTAAGATGCTAATCAAGGCATCTGATGGGAAAACAAATTCTTAATAAGGAGAAATGAAGGCTGAGAGAGGTGATTTGTTGAAGGTCAAACAGCCAGTAAAATGCAGGAGGAGGTAAGTAAGTTTGGCGGTCAGACAGACCCTGGTTCATGTCCTGGCTATACTACCCCCTCATTTAGTGATGTTGGGCAAGTCACTTCAAAGCCCTGAGCCTCAATTTCCTCATCTGTGACACAGGAATAAAGTGCTACCTCATTGGGTTATGGTCAGGAATAAAATGAGATACTACGTATCAAACACCTAGGAGAGGGCCTGGTAGGTAGAGGAAGTGCCTAATAAATGTCCATTTTTTTCTTGAAATTATCTTATGCACAAAAAACTTAATAGATGTTGTTATGAAATCTGACAGCTGTGTGATGTGCATGCCACTACTCCCATTTTACAGATCATGGAATGGAGACTCAGAAATAAGATGGCTTTCCCAACATCATGCAGAAAGTAAACAGAAGAGCCAGAATTCAAATGCCAGATATGGAAAGCACAAGCCCTCACTTCCTTAAGGTCTTATTCAGATATCCCCATCTCAAAGGAGATACGACCATCTTTTAAAATTTCAACCTCTCCCTATATTTCTGTCCCTCCTTACTGTGCTTCATTCTTCTCTTCAAAGCACTTTTTGCCTTCTAACACATTTTCTATATAATTTACTTATTTATTATGCATATATTTTGTTGCCTGTCTCATACCTACTTGACTATAAGCCCCACAGAGCAAGGTATTTTATTTTGTTAACTGCTGTGTTCACTAGTCTGAGCACCTGACACACAGTAAGTGCTCAAGAAATATATGCTGAATGAACACACGAAGTCTACCTTGCTCAAAAGCTTCTTTTTTTTTGTACAATACTGTGTCCTACATGCTTTATAATCAAGGGTATCATTTGTTAAATGCTGACAATGTTCTTGGCATTGTGGAGGCATCATAAATATATTGATGTTAAATTTGACCATAACCTTTCATGGAAGGAATGAAGATCCAGGCTTTGCAATCAAGGAAACTAATACTCAGCAAGGTTACATGATGTGGTGCCCATCAGACAGCTATGAAAGGACAAGTGAGAAGTCATATTTAGGTTAGCTGCACTCCAAGACCTGCTCTACCTCCCCAGCCCATCAAATTACAAGACCTGGCTTCATTCTCAGCAGCTCTTCATAATTACCATCGTTGGACCCATTTTTGTTTGAGAACCAGACCTTTCCTTAGCTCAAAAAACTCACCAGACCTCATAAGGGAATGGAGGCCACCAAAACTTACTGAAATGGAACGTTAGAGGAAGTTGTGGGAGTCCAGGAATCTACCATATTTTGCCACGTATAATGCGGTCTTGTGTAGAATGGGTACCCACATTTTGGGCCCCAAATTTTCAGGGAAAAAATCTTTCATTTTAATTTAATTCAAATTTTAATTTGTTTATATTTAGGTACTTTTTTGTATTATAAAGGAATTTTAGCATTTATTTTTTAACATATTATGGTACAAGAAATTTTATGTAACAAATAATTACCAAACAAAAACAGATACAAGATACAAGTGTTATATGTATAAATTTTTTATATAAAAACCCCCAATAATTTTATTCCATAGTATTACTTTGCATGTGGATATCATTATTGATTTCTAGAGTTATACTTTTAACTCATAAGCATAAATAAAAAAATTAAAAACATTTATATAATGGAATTATTAATAACACTACCCACGTATAATGCACACCCTTATTTTTCCCTTACAAATTTGGACAAAAAGGTGTGCATTATACATTGCAAAATAGGGTAATTTTTAATAAGAATGTAGGTGATTTCTATAATCAGGTTAATTGGGAAAACAAAAAATGGAACTTACCCATTCATTCCTCCCTCCTTCCATCGATTCATCCACCCATCCATTCATCTGTCCACTTTCTCATCTTTAAAATGAGGATAATACCAGTACACAGCTTATATGGTTGTTTTCAGGATTAAATGAGAATATATGTAGAAAGTGCTTAAAACAGTGCTTGCCACGTTGTAAAAGCTCGTTAAGACACCCTCTATGGGGCTGGCCTTCTTCTGGTTATCAGGGATACAGCAGAAACAGACACACAGGGCTCGGCCTTCCTGGTGCTGACCATCTAACTGGAATGAGCACACATTTTGGTATCAGATAGAAATGGATTATTCAACTCCTTCCCTTGCAACTCATACTCAGCTGTGAATACAAAAAAACTATTGAACTTCTCTGGATTCATTTGCTCAAATTTGAAGTGGAGAGCATAAAATTATTATTAAATAACAAAAAAGTTCTATAGCTTTGTTGTTTATATAAAATAGAAGAGACTGAGGCTCAGAGAAGCAAAGCAACATGCTTAAGTTCACAGTCAGTAAGTGGCAGAGCTAGAATGTGAACCCACGTCTATTAATACAAGACTCTGGGGATGTAATGTTTACCTGCCATGTTATGTGGCTTCTTAGAGAAAGAGGTGACAATAAAATTCACAGGCAATAGGTGGAAAGGATCACAAACCCAGTGAAGGCTTCACTCAACTTGTGAACACCTGCAAACTGAAGCGCATTATACTGAGGCACCGTGGAAACTGCCCTGTGACCAAAAAATGTCCAGAGTTACCTAATATCCACTGGCTTCACACAGAGCCAGTCTTACCATGTTCTCCTGCAACACAGGACTCTGGAGAGGCCCTTGGAGAGATCTGATTTCTCTAAACTCACCAGGCATGAGAAGAGTATGGGAGACATGAAAGGCAGGAGTTATTTATTCCATGAATAGATGATGGCAACCCGTTTAGAGGGAGCCGTGGCAGGAAGATGAAAAAGCTATTAATACAGCTGGAAGCTCATTTCTTTCGGAGTGGTCAGCAGTAGCTGGAGAGGACAAAAATAAGAAAATATTGCAATGGATGCTCCTGACAACACAAAGTATTCAGGAGATATTAAAGTGCATTGTTCATCATCGTAAACATTTCTTTTTAATGTTTATGATATCTGTTCAAAGGCATCTTGATGGATGAAACCCAATAACATTTATAGACGTGTGTGTGTGTGCGCGCTTGCTTGCTTGCTTGAATTTCTTTTGTTCTAGTATCCTTTGTAAATCACTTCTTTGAGCTGATGTACTCAACAATGGCTAGGCTGGGCCTACAGAATGCAAAGTCAAGTCCACAACCCTGTCTCCTGGGTAATTGCACTATTGATGTCTGCTGTGCTGCCTATGGGGCTCTGGGAAGCTGGGAGCTGATCAGAGGTAGATGGATGGGGACAAAAGAAATGCTCCAGTTCTGAGAGGAGAGACACCAGGGGGACCATGGAGATGAGAAGGACGTGGCAGCATTTCTCAGTGTATTCTGGGAAATGTATGTTCCCACCACAAGAGAGGTCTATGGAAACATGACAGGATTTGGGGAATCTTTGCACTACTGACCCTTGTTGGAGATTCACAACGCATGGGATCCTATACAAGGCTATGCGGTTATTGAAATAAAGTGACCCCCTTAACATGGCTTATTTCCATGTTTCCCAGTCTCTGACTATAGCTTGACACCTGCACAATTCTGGTTCCTTAGGGAAAGCTTTCAGAAATTCAACTGTTAAATGATAAAACTGAGCAAAGCCATTAATTATTGTAATTAAGCCATGATATCATAGCTACACACAATTATTAGCTCAATTATTATGAATGAAATGATTTGTCAACTTAGTTAAGTAACTGACCAAATTAGACAATGTATTGGTTTGATCAATGTTTTTTCCTACTTTAATTGGTTTAATAGGACTCATGGACACAATTAATTTAACTGTAAGGGATGAATTCAGTTTTGAATCCCTCATCCAGTTCTGCAGACTGATCAAGAACACCAGTTTGGAACCCACAGCTAACATCATATCAATGGGCAAGCTAAAAGCATTCTCCATAAGATCAGGAATAAGACAAAGATGCCAACCTACACAACACTTTTATTCAACAAAGTATTGGAAGTCCTAGCCACAGCAGTCAGACGAGGAAATAAAAGGCATCCAGATTGGAAAAGAAAAATAAAACTGTCATTATTTGCAGGTGACATGATACAATATAGAGAGAACCCTGAAGATTCATTCCACTATTAGAACTGATAAATGAATTCAGTAAAGTAACAAGATATAAAATTAATAGTTAGAAATCAGTTGCATTTTTATACATACACAATTAATTGTCAGAAAGAGAAATTAAGTAAACAATTCCATTTATAACTGTATAAAAAATACCTAGGAGTAAATTTAACCAAGGAGGTAAAAGACCTGTATTCAGAAAACTATATGACACTAAAGAAAGAAATTGTAGAAGATACAAATAAATGGAAGCATATACTGTACTCGTGGATAAGAAAAATTAACGTCATTAACATGTCCATCCTACCCAAAGCCATCCATAGATTCAATGCAATCCCTATCCAAATACCAATGACATTTTTCACAGAACTAGAACAAATCATCTTAAAATGTATATGGAACCATGAAACACCCCCAATAGTCACAGCAATCTTGAGAAAGAACAACAAAGTTGGAGGTATCACGCTGTCTGATATCAAACTATACTACAAGGCTATAATAATCAAAGTAGCATGGTAGTGGCATAAAAACAGACACAGAGACCAAGGAAACAGACAACTCAGAAATAAACCCAGAAATGCCAATTGGTAGTTATGAAATAATCATGGAGATATATATATATATATATGGCATAGAGAATATATAGTTAATAATGTTGCAAGCACTATGAATAGTGGCAGGTAGGTACTACAGAGTAATCAGGGGGATCACTACATAAATTATATAAATGTCTAACCACTATGCTGTACATCTGAAACTAATACAAAATAATACTGAATGTCAACTGTAACTGAAAAAATAAAATTAAAAAAAGAACACCTGTTTGGGAGTCAGTGGTACCAGGGTTAAATCCTGGCACCATCACTTTCTGGAGGTGTGACTTTGGAAAAGTTCTGAACCTCTCTATTTAAGCTTCAGTTTCCTTATCTGTAGAACAGGAATAATAATAACTGAACCTATTGTATTGACTTGTGGAGATTAAGTGAAATAATGCAGATAAAAAGCTGCATGCAGTGCTGGCACACAGTGAGTGCTTAATGTGTTGGTTATCATCATCATCTTCATCAGAAGGAAGGGATTGAGGTTAATAAGTAAACTGTAAATCTTCCAGTCTCAGGGATGCTTGGAAAGTTAGACTCTGTGATAACAAAGGAAGGAATATAATGCATCCATTAGAGATAAATGATGTCCCTGAGCACATTGTAGTTAGTTGTCGGGTTTGTTTATTACATAATCTATAGTTTATGGAGTGCAGCTGCTAAAGGATGGGAGCATGACATGCACCCCTCCAAGTACTCTGTCACTAGCTAGGTATTCAATCTAAGGGACCTGAGACCCTGAAGCTTCCCTATGCTGATGTGACCCACAGTCACACCAGCTCTCATCCTTAAGGCCAAAATGGGGACTCCACCACCCGCTCCCTCGGCTCTGCACGGAGGCTAGAAAAATGAATCTGCAGCTCTTCAATGACAGAAAATATCACTGATGGCAAAAGTACAGAATAGTGTGATTTCCTGTTTTTATCACTGGAACTTATGAGATCATCTGCTTTTCTTGTGTTGTGCAAAGAAAACGTGCCACTCAAGGACATGGTGAAAGCTATGAACACCTCTGCAGGACCCATGGAGGCACAGGATTTTAAGTCCTGTGCATCACATGCGAGGCTTGTTTTGCTCTGAATGACACTGTTGGATTAGAAAACTCTCATCAAATCTGGACCCAGCAAGAAAAACAACAGTTCACCAAGAGGTAGATCCAAAACGGCCAATGGAATGCTCCCGAAACTAGCAGTGACCAATGCTGACCTGCCTCCAGGGGATGTGAAACCAGCCGCTGAAGACAGACGTTCCAGAGGGGCCCCCTGGTTCCCCTAGCTGGCCTGGAGGTCTCAAGATCTCCCCATGTCCTGGGGAGTCTTGAAAACCAAGTGACATATCCAGGACGAATGTCTATCAGTCCTGAGCAAGCCTTGGAGGAAACGTTTGTTCTTACTCCTTAGAGAAAAGCATTCCATCCTCTTTTGAAATCCTAGAAGACCCTTCTCGACGGCATTCCAAGACCAGAAGGAGGACCTGCGTAGAAGGGCGGAGGGAGCTCGCACGTGGTCCCCACTTCCTGGATCGTGCTTCCTGGGAAACACCCGGATGGAGCCCGTGGAGGAGGCCCATCGCAGACCTGCCTGCGGAGCCCCAGCCCCCTCAGGACGCCTCCGGTCCCGAACATCCCGCTCCGCTGGGCTCAGGAGGAAGAAGCCGATGGCCACGTGGACGGGGCTTGGAGGAGTGGCCCCAGGGCTAGAAGTTGACTTCTCTGACCACGCTGCCAGTAAGAGGCGCCGCACCCAGGCGACTGGGGGAGAGACCGGCCTCAGCCTCCCTGGGGGAGGCTGCGAAGTGGGCAAGGGGTCCGCTCCCCACCCCCTGGGTCTTACAACCAGGCCTGGGACACGCTGGAAGACCCAAACTTGCACCTGTTCCGAGGTGGCAGGGAGGCGCGCCCCTAGAGCGCTCCGAGCAGGACCCGGGCTCGGGCGAGCAGCAGTCCCTGGGCCAGCGGCGCAGAAGACTCACCTCTCAGCCAGCGGTGCTTCTGGCCTCATGGGGACACTCCCGTGGTGCAGACTATGGTGAGGACCCCGGGGCGGCGAGCCAGCAGGGAACCGCGAGTTCTCTGGGCGAGTGGGCTCCACCGGCAGTCCCCGCCGTGAACGGCCCTTGGCCGCCTGGCCTGTTGGGCTGGCGCCCCCTCCTCAGAGGGGCCAGGCCTTGCGCTCCGGAGACCACCCGAGGCTCTAGCACCGGCCGAGGGGGTTATTTGGAGCAGTTGAGACTTCCTCGGTTGAGGAGTCACCCTGAGGAAACAGTCTTGCCACCTGGCATGGGCCCGCTCTTGAAGGACAGACAGCCCGCGCCCCCGCCTGAGGGCTGCAGTGCGCATGCGCACCCACGCGTCCCCTGCTGCGAGACCGCCTGAGGCGACGCGGGTGCAGCTCGGCTTCCTCTGTGGCAGGTGGCCGTTCCTGTGCCTGGTCGGCTCCCATGTGCCCTCTGCCTGTATCGTGGACATGTGGCAGCGCAGCCAGAAGGATCTGGAAATGGCGGTGGAAGGGACCCAGAAGGAGAACCTGCTGCTGACGAGCCGGTGTGAGGAGCTCCATCTGCAGAACCCGGAGATGGGGAAGGTCACCAACGGGTTTGAGGGGGATCATATGCCAAGGGGCATATGGAGGAGGCTCTGAAACAAAAGGAACTCGCCGACACCAGAATCCAGAGGGTTCTGAAAGAAAAAGACCAACTCACTGCAGACCCGAACTCCATGGAAAAATCTTTCTCCGATCTCTTCGGTCGGTTTGAGAAGCAGAAGGAGGTGGTGGAAGGCTTCCGCACCTTGCAGCCGCAATGAGGTCCTTGAGGGTCACGTAGTGAGACTGGAGAACGAAGGCCGGAGATCGCCTGCGCAGAACAGAAACTCAGCGGGCAAAGGAGGAGATGGCCCAGGCCCGAGAAAGGCCCAAGGGGAGGCCTTGGCCTTCCAGACAAGCCTGGGAAAGGAGCAGGTGCGTGTCTACTTGCTGGAGAGGACCGTGGAGCAGAAGACCGAAGAAACGATGAAGGGGCCAGAATCTGGGACGACTTCCCTTCCAAGATGGAGAAGACCTAAAGTGTGAGTCCTTGGCTCCTGTGTGTCCTCCCTCCTCCGTGGGTCTGACTCTGTTAGAAGGTTTCATGTTCTTTCTTCTCTCTCTTAACCTCAACCCATTTTAAAACTAAATTCCTTGAAAAAGAAGAGTAAATAAACTTCCCCTTAAGTTAAAAAAAGAAAAAGGAAAAAACCAAACAAAACCAAACTGGTGATTGGGATGTTGGAACTTGGCCCTGGATGTGCCAGGCCTTTCTGGCACTGTTAGCTTAGCATGCTGCTCTGCTCCTTATTCTGAATGCTTTCTTAAGGTGAAATAAAACTCATGCCTGATAAGCCTATCATGTCTTGTGAGTTTCAGTGGGAATCTGAACTGAAAAGTCACTCCAGTGGTCTTGACAGTATTCTGAGATTTGCAGTTAAAAATATCTGGATGTAGTTTTGGCATTGGCATTTATTCACTGGGTAACTTTAGGTAAGTTATTTAATTTCCTTGAACCCCAGGCTCCTCTTCTGTAAAATGGGGACAAAAATACACATCTCATAAACTTGTGATTCATTAAATTAGATAATATATGCCAAATGCCTAGAACGGTACCTGGCCCCCAAACTGGATGATGGTTTTATGTAAGATGCCCAGTATAATGCCCTGCCCTGGGTCTAGGAAAGGAGACATCTCTCCTGCTTACCAGGGATCATCTGGGTCAGGAATCGAATCTCCAGTTAGTTATAAAGTTGTCTTTTGCCCAGAGTTGGACTGTTTTTGAACTCTCCTTAGGGGTGTCTTAATCTACAAATAGAGCATTAGTTTCATAAAGGCAAAGAATGTCTAATTCATGCCTAAGTCCCTTCCCTATTATTTGGCAAAATCCTGTAAATGCCAACAGGATTGTACGGTTGAAATATAGGGCTTAGAGAATTGAAGAAAGTAACCGTGCACAGATACAATGATGTCATGTAGTGATGGACTCTCCTACGTGCAGTGGGGAGCCATAAAGACTTTTGAGGAGGGGAGTAGAATGATCAGCCCCATCCTATATTTATATAACAGTGATGATATTATTGACATCAATGACAATGGTGGTGATAATGGGGAAATTTGAGCTCTTCCTTTGTACCAAAAACTGTGTCAAATCCTTTACACCTATCATGGCATTTAGTCCTCAAAATGACCCTCTGAACTTAGAATATTGGATAATTGACTGTGTGCTGGTTAGATTGTAGGGCAGAATGACTGGAGTCCTTTGAGACTTGATACAGGCCTCAATTAATGGAGGACAGTGAAAATGGAATTGACAAACCTTCAAGCAACATAGCACACATTTGTCAATTGCACTGGTCAGCCAAATACCTCCTTAGTTCGGCAAAACGTTCAACCAAATCAATTTAATCCCTTATGTCAGAAGATCAAAGAAACCATGAAAGATTTCTAGAAAGAACCTTATTAGGTTTAATGGGAATGGTGTGACTTATTTGTAGCTGAACTTTAATGTCCCCAGCGAGGACATTCTAAGTGTCTGTGGCAGGGCCTTTGCACATAGTGTAATGCATGAAGTAGCTGATGAGGGGCAATTTTCTCCCACCTAGAGGCTGTGCCCTCCTGGGTGAGATTTCTCTTTCTCTTCAGTGAAAACTTCCTCTGGGACTATTCTCAGACTTCAGGTTGGCCACTGACCATGTTACTTCTCTTCTAAAATTCCAGTGCTGCATGCCGCCACCATTCTCTCACTTACTTAAGGCAGAAACCAGTGTTATCCTAGCAGCCCTTTCTGCCCAGTCCTATCAGGTCACCAAATTCTTACATTCATCCTTTCCCCTCTGTCCCCACTGCCACCACCATCTGGGGCACCGTTATTACTCATACAACGACTGCAATGGCATTCTAAACTGGTCTTCCTGCCCCTAGTTTTGCTTCTCCGTCTTATTCTCCGTATTGCAGCTGGAAACCTACTTGGAAGATTCAAATCTGCTATGCCATTCTCTGGCTCTAAACCCCAAACCACACATCCTGGCATTCAGTGCTCGTCATGACCTTGCTCCCCCAGCTCTCTGTTCTCAAATTGCCACTCTACCACACACCTTCAGGCAGGTCCGCAAAGCGCCAGGTCCCCTCAGACTCTTCTGGGGAATCGCGTCTTTAGCCTGACACTGCCAAGTCCCTGTAGATGACCCTATTTCTCCTGCTTCCTGCTCCCTTTTTCCTGCCCTTATTAGTATGTGGGCCTAGTGAATGAAGGCCATAATTTCCCTGGGAGGTGCCTCTTGGGCTGTATCTCCAGTTCCAGCTGAGATTGATGAACTTTCAAATGATGAGGTTTTGGGAGTGGGGGTGGGGCATTTATTGACATATAAATCAAAATCCAATTTATGTGAAGGAAAATCCCAGCTGGTTTACATGACAGGATTATGAAACAGTTTTTACCTTATGCACAGCCTCTTGTATGATGTAAAATGATTTTACCTTTCACAAAGGAGGCTTGACTTTTTTAACTATTTCTGGCATTTTCCGGATGTGACCCTGGTACCGGCTTCAGTTTGAACCCATGTATATGCCATTCTGAGGTTGCCAACTTACGTCAGTGGTCTAACTGAGGGCAGGAAGGAAAGTGAAATGTATTGAGTGCCTACTGTGTGCCAGGCATGTCCCTATAGTATGTTAAACCTCACACCCATCAGCAGAGTACTTGACATCATATTGAAGGCCTTACTGTCAACCACATGACTGTCTTTCTGTTCTTTTTCTGAGAAGGCGTATCAGTTATCTATTGCTACATAACAAATTGCCACACACTTCCCAGCTTACAGCAACTCACATGTATTATGTCACCATTTCTGTGGGTCAAGAGTTTAGACACAGCTTAACAGGCTCCTCTGCCCAGGGTTTTATGGTCTCATCTGAGGTTTGACTGGAGAAAGATCTGCTTCTGAGTGCATGTGGTTGTTGACAGCAGCCCTTTACTAGTGGGCTATAGAACTGAGGCTCTCAGATTCTTGTTACCTGTTGGCCAGAGACCACCCTCAGTTCCTTGACACATGGCCTTCCCACCACAACCACTTACTTCTTCCAAGCCAGGGAATGAGAGACAGTATTCAAGCAAGATAGATGTTACAGTCTTATGTGAGTGACATCATCACAGAAGTGACATCATTCCATCATCTTTGTCACACTTGTTGGTTAGAAGCCAGACACGGGTCCTGCCCATACAAAAAGGGAGGGGGTTACACAAGGCGAGAGTACTAGGAGGTGGGATCATGCAGGCCACCTCAGGGTCTGCCCCAGAGGGGTTAAGACAACTCAGGGTTGCTCAGCTAATTTTTTGTGGAGTTGGAATTTCAGTTCAGTGGCCACACTCTTTTTTTTTTTTTTTCTTGGTATGTGGGTAGCTCCCTGGCTGGGAATCGAACCCAGGCCGCAGCACTGACAGCGCCACCGCTTAAGTCTTAAGCCACTACACCATCAGGGAACTCCAGGGTGGCCATACTCTTAACATGCTGTCCCTTCAGCTGATTCCATAGTCTGTGAAATCCTAAGCAGAGTTGTTCCTAGGAGATTTGCTGGACTGGTGAAGCCTGCATCATTTGTTCCTCTCTGGAGCTGCTGTGAGTCATCAGCATCCAATTCATTAACACTGGAGTGGAAATGGGGCAGTTCTTCAAAGGACAACTGGAGTATTTGTGCTCCAACTGAGCGTGTCCACTCCTGCTGGACCCAAATGTCCACAGGCTTTTTTCTAATGGAGAACATTCTCAGACGGAGCCCAAGTGATCCACTGTGGCCTTGGGGAGAAACTCGCGTGGTCACTCAGGGGTAAATGCCATCACGGGTCTCTTTCCTTGTGGTCACTCTTCACAAAAGAGGCTGTCACCATCTGGCTTGACAGAGTATTGCTGCTGTGTTTTGGTTTTTCCACCAGCACTCGCAGCTCCAATGTGATGTTTGGAGCACTACAAACTCCTGGGTTCTGAATAAGACTTTGGGTTAACTCCTCCGTGGTAGTCACATGTATTTGGATGGGTTGTGTGCTGCAGGGGTCTACCTGGCTGAGAGGGTGACCGGATCATATGGAAAGCCGGCACCCTGAGAACTCGTTTCCAATGGCAATGAGCACACTCAGCATCAGCATCCCTTTACCTTTTTTTAGTAACAGCACCCCAGTTGTGTTCTGTTTTGTTTGAGGAGCCTCCTCCCTTCACTCATCAGCCTTCACACCACTCGTTAAACCAGGAAAGGCCATTTCTGCCTGGGGGGAAGAGGCACCTTTTGCCCATTCACATGTAGAGACACAACTAGGTTTACGGAAGCCTTGATAGTGATTTTCAGGATAGAGAACCTTCTGCTGGATTGGGGTTGTGACATAATCTGCCCAAGCTGACTTTGAGAGCAAGCAATTTACAGTGTTTAAAACCAACCGACCGCTGCTCAATTGTGGTAGAAGTTCTGCTTTCAACATGCTGCACCTAAACTCCTAAATCCATATGTAGAATCATTAACTAAAGAATGAACAGCTCCGGCTGTCATATGCCTTTAAATAAACCTTAAAATCGACAGCCGAGGTTGGGCTCAATACTGATTTTCAGTCACAAAGGCTGTGCTAAGGGAGCATTGAAAAGCCACATTAAAAATATGCAATCAACACCAGCTGTGGTCCAATTACATTCAGCCGATCACAGGTGTTTATACAAATCACACGCACACACACACACACACACACACACACATGCACATGCACACTTTACCCACTCCTTTTAAATGCGGAGTTTGGAGAACAGGTGCAGTCCATGGACCAGTCACACCAGAATTGCCTGAAATCCTTAATAAAAATGTAGATACTCTGTCCAACCCTGGAGCTATGTATGAATCCATGTATTTCAGGAGAGGGAGCCCAAAATTCTGAATTCTAGCAAATACCCAAGGTGGTTTTAATTCCTAGTGCCATTGAAGACCACTCCTATGCAAGGCTGTACCGTATTCTAAGGGTTCCTAGATTACCAAGATAAACTGCTCTAGTAAAGTGTTCATATTTTCTTGACAAGGTCCAGGCAATTCTAATGTGCAACCACGTATATTTGTGATGAATGTGGAAGTACACTTCAATCTGTTACTGTCACAAACTGTTTTACCAAATGAGCTTCTCCAGGGCAGATACCATGTCTGATTCATGTCATTTCTCCAGTGTTCAATAAATGTTGAATGAAGGAATGAATGAATGATTTAAGTAATGAAATGGCCGTCAGTGCTTATTTGTTAAAATAGACCCAGTAGTAGAATAAAGATGGCTGCAAACTCTTCATCATGTCTCCCATGGAGAGATGGGATCTCATCCTCCTCCACTTGAGCCTGGCCTGGTCCTGTGATTTGCTTGACTAATAGAATGTGGTGGAAGGGGGGCTGTGTGGCTTCTGAAGCCAGGTCGTGAGAAGCCTGTAGTTTCTCCCTGAGTCTCTTGGAATGTTCACTCTTACACCAATATAGCCCCAGCTGTTAGTCCCAGCTCCTGGCACTAACATCTTGGAGGGTCCAGCTTAAATGAACCTGCACACAAGTGCAGCCACCAGGGGACCAGCTGACACCATGGAAAGCAGAAGATCCACCCTGTAACCTACAGGACAGTGAGAAATAATACATTTGGGGTGCTCATTATGCACCACTAGATAATGGATGGACAACCAGGATGTTAGTACTCAAGAGCCTTTAGATGAAGAGGAAGGTCTCATCCATTTCTTTTAGTCATTGGTTAAGAGCTGCTCCTGGAGGGAGGTGAATAGTTGTTCATTCCCTGGCACTTCCTGCAGTGCGACAGAGCAGGCTTAGAAGGCAGAGGGAGATTTCACACAAAGAATCGGATGAGTGGGTGGCTGGAAGTCAGTCCACCAGCCGGGTGCACAGAAATGGTAGGTAGTGAGGGAGTGTGGGGGTGCAGGAAGCACATCAGCATCTACTGTACCCCACCTAAGGAGGCAGCTACTCAGTTCTGGGTAATTGTAGTCATGAAGGAATATGACTACAGGGTGAGCAAATCTTGTGGCCTCTCAACAAAAATCAGAAAGCTGAATCTTGACATGAAATTTCATGATTCTTGAAAGCTGGCAACTAATTCAACTTTAAAAAATATATGTCATGTGCAGCCAGACCATGCAAGCCAAACAAGATCTTGCAAGCCAAACAAAAACATAAGCATAAGCACAAGATGGAATGGAGAGAGCACTGAGTCCCATGTAATATTTCTCAAAATGGGAAGATGTGGCAAGGCAGAAGGAGGTGGGTCATGAACTTGACCTTAAATGACAGATTTACTTAGGTGGGGGGTGGGGGTGGGGCGGGGGGGGCGGTGGCTTTCAGGCAAGAGAAGCCACATGAATGAAGGCTCAGGAGGTGGGAAAGTTTGCAGGATTTCAGGGAAAGTGGCTGGATTATAGTGGAGGCTAGTCAGTGAGGGAAAATAACATTAACCTGACATGCAGAAACGAAGAGAGGAGGAGTATGCTAATTGGCCACATTCAATGCGTATATAGTTTTCACTTCACACTCTTAGGAGTCTGATGGCAGGAAATAGAATGCATATGTTTTGGCAAGAAATGTTCACTGAAGATTATACCCTCAGAAAGAAAAACAACTATGTTGATTGATTGGAATCCTGTTTGCTCTTCTATTGACTAGGCCAATCATCTAAATGGGAAGCTTTATCTTGATCTGAATCCATAAGCAAGCAAATATGTTAAAAGAGTGTAATTGTATTACACCTCCCATATGTTACATTTCATAGCAGGAGACTAGGTAAAGACTATATGGCTTCACACTCAAGTAAAATGATTTTACTTACCCTATCCCACTGGCTGAGTGACCTTGGACAAGTTACTTAACCTTTCTGTGCTTCTGAATTATCACTTGAAAAGTGGGGATAGTGATAGAACCTACTTTATCTTGTGGCTGCGGTATGTGAGATTAGACTTGTAAAGGCCTTAGCACAGTGCCTGGTACAAGTCCTTGATAAATACCAACATTTTTTGATTCTTAACAAATGTCACCTTTGACAATTGAAGTCTAATGAGAACCACCAATTCATGAATTTATTCCATGTTTGTGGCTGATACAGACCTTAGTTACTGCTCATCCTTACTTTTAATCCACTTCCTAGAAGATCATGTAACCTGGAAGTGGGAACCAGTTCTGTCTTTTCTCTCTGTAAGAGTCCCCTCACGTCTGATTCATTCTCAGGAGGGGCTGTCAAAGTCTCTCTGGTTTTGGCTTGCTCCATTCATCCATTCAGTCAATCCTTACTGTAAGTCAGGGACCGCACTAGACACAGAGGTGAAAGAAATAGCCCGGCCCCACAGAGCTCATAGTCTAGTGGCAGGGGGAGAGGGGTCAGGAAACAGGCATTGACGCCTCAGTGAGATGTGGGAAATGGACAGGAAGCTGAGAGACTGCAAAGGAGATGTTCCATTTTACCCAGCCTGGGGCTCAGGGAAGGAGACTATGACACCTAAAGTAAGTCTGGAAAAGCAGTAAGGAAGTAGCTGGGCTAGGGAGTGGGGCGACTGTCCCAGCTCAAGCCTGTCCTAGGCCTGGAGAACTGCAAATAGTTCAGTATTGTAGGAAAAGCGTAAGTTTGGGTGAAAACAGAGAAAGGGAGAAGGGAGGGAGGAAAGTCAGCAGGGGGCACACACAGACTAAGAAACCCTGCTGAGGACGCGTCTGATTCCCAGGGCGATGAGGAGCCCCTGGCAGCTGGCGGGGAGGGGCGGCCAGACTGCTACTTTGGATCACACTCGCTACTCTGGGAAGAATGGTTAGAGGTTATGAGACTAGTTAAGAGATTAGTTTAGAATGCTGATGTGGTCATTCAAGTCTAAATTAGGATGGCGGTAAAAAGTGAACAGACTGAGATGTATTTAAGGGGTATCACAGCAGGACATGGAGACTGAAAGAAGGAAAGAAAGTGGGTGGGATATCAAGGACTCCAGGGTTTTGGTAACTGGACAGAGGGCAGATGGAGCAGTTTCGTGTGGCAGACATGTTTTAACTACTAGCTGGCTCTTCTTAACCAGACCACCACCTTTTTAGATTAAATTCCGATAGCTCAATGGGTCTTGCCAGTCATTCTTACTGAGGCTTGAACCAGGGTGATAATTACTCCAGGTGGCCAGTTGGGAAAATTCTAATGAGAACATCCTCTTGAAGATGCCCAGTTTTCTGCACAGTCTTCAAACTCAATACAACAAGATTTACTTATCATCTGTTCTGTGTCACTTGCTGTACCCATTGGGTTGAATGAAGAAAACATGGTTCCTGACTTAATGGGGCTTATAGTCTTGCTCAGAGTTCTAGTATTTTCTCAACTAAGTGCTCTTGTCCTGTAGGGGTGCCTGAACAAGAATAAGAGTATATCAGTTAACTATTGCTATATAGCAAAATGCCCTAAAATATTTAGTGGCTTAAAATAGCAACCATTTATTTGGCTGAAAATTCTGCCATTGGCAGTTTAGGCTGGGCTCAGCTGGGTGGTTTTTCTAATCTTAGCTGGATACATTCTTGCATCTGTATTCAGCTATAGGTTGAGTAGGAGTAGGTAGCTTTAGTGATCCTGGCTGAACTCTCACATGTGTGAGGCCTCAGCTGGGATAACTGTTCCGGAATGACTCTGGCCTCTCATCCTCCCACACGATAGCCCGGGCTGTTCATGTGGTAGCCAGGAAGATTTCCCGGAGAGAATTAATGGACTGTGTACTGTCTCTTGAGGCCCAGGCTTAGAACTGACACGATACTACTTTTGCTGTGTTCTGTTGGCCAAAGCTAGTCACGAGATCCAGTACAGATTGGGGAGTGGGGAAATAGGCTCTACCCCTATTTGATGGTAGCAGCAGCTATGTCCTGTTGCAGAGGGCACTGGCACGCAGAGAGTAAGAATTGTGGTAATCTACCTCAAGGACTCATGCCCTCCTCTTCCTTACTAAGTGTAAAGAGAGCTCTAATTAGCAGATAATGGCAAAAGACCTATTTCTTATATTTCTAAGCCAAAGGATGCTTATTAAGACCTGCCCTTTCCTGTGAGGGAATGTACTCATTCTGTTTGGGCTCTTGGATCAGTCAGGCTTTACCATTTTAGTTTTCTGACTGTGGCCATGCTCTCCTTTTCATCCCCTAGGACAGCAGCCTGGGATTCTCTGCACAGATGTCAAAGAAATAAAATGTCAGCAGAGTTCACTGTGACCCTAGGGGCCAGCGCTCTCCCCTTCGCTCTCCCATCTCCTCCTCACCATTGCCTTTGGCAGGGCTGGTCTGCACTATTAATAAACCTTTCCCTCAGCATTTTCTCTTGAGGGAATGGTGTCAAATAGACTCCATCTATCTCCCAGCTTCACTCCTGCCAGGCTGGAGAGAAGGTCTCCAGACATGGAGATAAGAAATCCCAGACATCACTGCCATGTAGGGGGTTCCATATGCCTTATGAAAGGTCAAATCACTTCTTTTGCCGTGTTTGGAAAGAAAAGAGCTAACATAATGTGCTTTGTAAATGCCAATGGCCTTGACATTCCTGATAAGGAGAAGTCAGTGAAGGAAGAGAATGGCTCGGGAGGAGAGCTGACTTCTAAGTGCCAGCGGGAGAAGTAAAGCATTTTTAATAACTCATGTTAAAGGCTGCGTTTAATTTGATCCTGTGTTAGGGTAATGCAATTATTGCTGCTTAAAAAAAAAAATCCCTGCTTTGTTGCACTGAACCAAGCAACAGTAATAGTTCCCTCTTAAGAGGCTTAAGAGATAGAACAAGCCAGTCACAAACTGGCCCTACTAGCTTTTTGTTTATTTATTATACTTTCATCACATATCTATTGAGTGGCCACTATGTGTCAGAAACTTGTGGGCATAGGGGAGGCAGGAGAGGTGAATAGCACAACGTTCTACTCTTAAGGAACTCACAGTCTAACCGGAGAGCATGACATGTCAACAGACGACAGCTATAAGCAGTGATGGGTGTTACTCCAGGAAGTACAGGGCACTTCCATAGGAGGATTTAGGCAACATCATCTCCTGAAGCTCCTCCCTCAAGCAGTAGAGGCCCTTGAAGGTATGGGTCAGGCCTAGATATTCATTGCGATGTCCTTAATGCCTGCTTTTAGTGGGGGTTCATTCCTATTTGTTGGTTAACTTAGTGGTATGAATCCTACATCCCCACCCCGTGGAACCATCAGTGCTTCTCCAAGCGTTGCATACATTCTTACACCTGTGTGCTTTGACAAATACCATCTGGAATCTTCTACTCACCCTTTAGCACCTAGAAAATGCTTATGCATGCTTCAAGACCTAGACCAAATGCCTTCTCTTTAGCAAAGCCTTTTCTCATCTGCTGTGCAGAACCCATCCTCTCTCCATCATCCTCTATGAGTCTTGTTTCTATGTCAAGTTTGGTCCTTCTCTCAAAGGACTAGTCTATTGTAATGATTTGGGTTTGTTTTTTTTTAAATGTTTCTACTTCCTTCACCAGATCATGGGCTTCTTTGGAGCAAGAGCAAGATGTTAGCAATCTTTGCATCATCTATGCCTGGCCCACAATAACAACTTAATAAATGTTCATTGTATGAATAAAAGACGACCTGCTATGATTGGGACTACAGGTCAGGGGACACCATCAAGATGGGGCTTTGTTAGTCATGGGAATATTGGGCTGCCAGGACTGCAGAAAACAGTTCTTTTGGATGGCTGAAGCAAACAGCTTAATTTACAGGGAGCTGCTGCATGTCTTGTAGAGCCCAGGGCCACAAGGAGGACTGGAAGAAGCAAAGGGAAGGCTGTCAGGACCTGCAGGGCAGGGCCATCACCAGGGTGTGTGGGCCCCAGGGCAAATATTTCCTGGGGCTCTCCTGTCTATATAAACAATGTGAGTTAATCTAAATCATTGTGTTGGCACCATTCTGTGGACCCACTGCGTGCAGTGCCATTGAAGAAATATCACACTGGCTAATGGAAACCATCACCTTATGAAGTCCCAGGGTCCAGGGGCATCTGGCCAACCCAATCTTTGGGGCATCTAGTTGACCCTGCACAGGGGGCAAAGGATCTCTGCAGGGGAGGAATAGAGTCCAGAGTTTATGTGGGTGCTGGTCTGATCTTAGGGTGCCCTGCCTAGATAGCACTGCCAACCCTAGTAAATTCCAGGCTTTAGAGAGGGACTTAGAAAGTTTCCAGGAAAGTAAGAAGACATTGCAAAGTGCAAATTCTGCTGAGGTAAAGGGGCTTAGGATTGGTCCCTGCTACCCAAGATCTAAGATGGGTGGGGTTTCTCTGTTTCTCTGTCTCTCTCTCTGCCACATGCTTCCTGGGCCCCAGCTCTGTTCTCTGCTTCATTCTTCTCTCAATCTGTCTGCAGTCTGGCTTCCCTGAGGAAGACACCCCTTTTCTCTACTGCAGCCTTGGCTGCCCAGCTTATACCACTGCCAACACACAGCACAAATGACCAGCATCTCTCGTTCCTAATTCCAGCCTTCTGGAAGGGTAGTCTTGCCTCATCTGTGACCAGGTGTCTATGCCCGGTCCAATCACCAGTGGCAGAGGGAGGAGTGTGGTGCAGAATAATAGCACGAACATAGCTGCAGTTCTCAGAGTAGGGGCGTGGTGATAGGTGGAGAAATGTCCTCAAAGTATTTACTGTAGTTTATCAGGAAAAGCAAGACTCATCCTGGATATTTCAATACCCAAAGCCTGTGTTCCAGAATAGCAATGGTGCAACTGAACACCACCCCTTCTTAGACCCCACCTGAGGGGCTGACCAGGACTGCACAATCTTGGCGACAGCAGCAAGGCTTATAAAGTGAGACCCACATGCTGAATTTTGAGTATTTTCAATGTATTCCTAGAACATTGGGATGCAGGCCTCAGAGAAAGTGGGAGCATTCTGCCCGCAGACGAGCTGACGTAATAGCAGGCTTTCCTCCAAACACCCAGGTGCTGAGTGCGTGCACATGCACATTCATAAAAATTGGCAAGTTACACTGGGATGCAAGCAGGTTAATTGAGTTATTTGATCTCTTGGGGTTATTTAGGGCACCTGCTTGCAGACTCTAACTGGGCAGGACTTGGGACTGTGTGCAACTGAAGTTCCAGATGCTGTCATTAGCCCAGACTCCCAGCTCAGCAGTTTCCTGCAGTCTTATGGGCCACCTGATGCTCTGTCAGAATGTGTGGATGCAGCACAGAAGGAGCCCCAGGGTCACCTGGGGAGAGGCTGAGCGAGCTGCTGGAGAATGGATGACCCGAGAGGAGGTGAGAGTGGACTTTAATTGTCTGAAGGGCTGTCATGTGCAAGAGGCAGCAGAACTGGGAATAGAGAGTGACAGTTTCAAGAGGGTGGATTGAGTCTGACACAAGAAATGCTTTCAAAAACCAAGATTCTTATACCAATGGGATGAAATGATATTACAAAATGGTGAGCTCCCTGACACTTCTAAGCATGGCATCAGAATGGAGCAGGATTGGTTATTATATTTGTCTTACAACTGTAAAAAATGCCAATTTGTTCATCACTGCAGAAGGTAAAACAACCATAACAACAAAACAACCCACAGGGGCATTGGTATAACCTATCCAACAGTCACGCTTAGTTCCTGTCACCTCTAGTGGTCTGTGGCCCTGCATGGCTGCCTCTAATGGCCTGTCTTTTTCTTTCATGCTTCCTTTTTTTCATTCTCTACCCTCACACCTCCTTCAAGATCTGATTGAAATGTCTTGGACCAGTTTGGATGAAGTCACCAGGGTCCCAGTGCCAGGGGGAAAAAATGTGCTCAATGATTGTTTAGGACCACGGACAGCAACATGCATTTGCATCTCTCCCGGAAACTGAGGTTACACTACACTGGGACCATATTTAAGCAGAAGTTTTGTGATCACCTGCCATAATTGATTCACTTGGATTCCTATATAGCCATTTGCTCCAGTCGTTCATTTATTTGTTCATTCTATTACATGGCTCCAGACAGAGAGAGAGGAAGAGAGGGAAGGGTGGGAAACACAGTTATCTGATGTCTTCTGATTCTCAGAAGGTACAGTGTTTTTTCTCCACCACTGAAATCCATGAGACTCTCCTTTATCGATTCAATCAATTTCCTTTTACCTGAGTTAATGTAAGAAGGTTTCAGATCCTTTCAATCAAATGATTCCTAATAAAGATAGTATTGTTGAATTAGGGGCCCTCAAGCAAAAAGAGTCCAGTCTTGTCCTTCTGCTCTCTGTATAGCTTTGGACATGGCTGGCTCAAAGATCCAAATGCTGATAGCATGTATGAAGGAGAAGGCTTGGGGCAGGCCCTCATGAGACATGTGTTCTGGCCACAGCTAGAAATGGGCTCTTTCTGTCTGTCTTTGTGGGCAGACGCAGCTCCCGTCACTTTTAGGAGGCAGATGTCAAGCAACACCAATAAATTAGACTCCAGTGGTGCTTGCTTTACTAAAAACACTGTTGACACACAAAATTCTACTTGCACCATCAGCAAATATGACCTGTTTGGTGTGAATAATTCAGTGTTTTGCAGGAGTTCTGTCTTCTACTGAGAATGAAGCACTGTCAAAGATTGTTAACTAATCCTATGGAGCAGAACTGAGCTCTGGTTCACATCTGAGTCAGAAAACACTTGGGAAAACAGTGAAAAAAGAATAAAAAATACATTCCCAACTAACAAGAGAAACCACTCTCCCCATACTCTCCTAACACATGCATCAGGATGTCGCTCTTCTCTCCTCAAAGCCTTAAACCTTGTCTGGGCAAATGTTGGTCCAAAAGAAATTTCTAAAGATGCAATTTCAAACAAAGAATTGTAAGTGGCAAAATCTGGCTCTGAGTGAATGTGCTGGCTGTCTTTCCCCAGAGGAAGTGGGGATATGGAAAAATGAGAAAATCCTGGCTACTTACAGGTCAAAGAAGGATTTCCCTCCCTTCCTTAACGTTCAGTTGTGTGATCTCAGGAAAGTCACTTTCCCTTCTTCAGCACATTTGTAGTAGAGATCAGAATTCTTAATCAAGAACTGTGGGTTAAGAACTTGGAAAATCATCACTTATTTTACAAAAGCCAGTGCCATGTGAATGGGTTTTCTGTAGAGAAAATGCACAGATTTCCTTCTCAGGTTAATTCGAGTGGGACAGTATTCCCCACCCTAGTGATTATGTTAAAAATAGTATTCATTATCAAGGGTGCTCAGGATTGGTTGTATTTTCTGTATGTAGTTTAGTATACTTTCTGTACAAGTGAAGAAGATGCTTTCCAGTGCCTTCCCATGTGACTAATTCCAGCCAATGAAGAGTGAGCTGAAATGGTGCATGTCTCTTCTGTCCTAAGGTGATTTAAGGGTCAGTGTGCCCCCTCTGTGCTGTCTCTTCTCCTGCTGCCTCAACCTGCAGAGCTATGCATCTTAGATGGCACCGTTTTAAGATGGCACCTGGCTTTTAGTTTGGGAAAAAAAAGTTCTTGTGCTAAACCATTGATTTAGGGTTTTGTTTGTTTGTTTGTTTGTTTTGGTGTTGTTTTAACCCTTAGCTTATTGTGACTAATACAAAGATTAATCTATTTGGGAAATATAAATAAGCACAAGGAAGGACAGAAAAAAAAATCTCCTATAGTCCCAATGGAATTATTGGACCACAGACGGCCATAATACTCTGCGGAATGATCCTCATGTCTTAACCCAGTCTTGTAGTGAACTCTCAGGGATGTTCTAGGCTCTTTTGCATCAATGGCTTTCACTTTATTTCAAGCAGAGAGTTAGCTAGAATGTTGAGAAGGGGCAGATGAGAGGAGAAGCTTGGAGAACAGTGCACAGGGAGAACCTTCACTCCACACAATCATATTCTGACAGATATCATTCTCATGGAGTACTTCAGGAAAGCTGGAAATCCTCACCTGGCTGTGAGGGGCTGTGCTATTTTCTGCTTGGTGTAACTGTCTCCCAAGTTTCCATATCCTCTCCCTTCAAAGACAATTTTCATTTTTCAACTGGGCCAGTGGTGTCTTTCCATCAATGGCATAATGTATTACCTCTCAAAGGTAATCATTTCTGTTTGTGACTTTTGTTTCCAGGATGATATTTATTTTTCCTAATCGGGTTTCTACAATAAATATTAAACCACAGTATTTATCCTATGTTTATAAAAATGGAAGCATAGTGCCTATGCATTTATAGAAAAAGAAGTCTGCCTTTTTAGTTATGGTGTTACAATATCTTTCCATGCCATTAAGCATCCTTCTACAGCATCCATTTTAATGTTTACCTAGAACCTCTGGATATATTCTCATTTATTTGACAAATTCTGTGTTGCTGAACATTTAGGACATTTCCAGTTTGTCAGCATAGAAAAAAAAATCCTTGTAGCTAATCTTGGCTCCTTTCCTTCATTATTTCTTTAGAACAAATACCTAAAACTGGGTTTCTCCAAAGTGCATGCCAAAAAATTAAGGCTTCTGATCTATATTGGTAACTTGCCTTTTCTAGAAAAATTAGGAAGACTGTACTGGCCTACACATGTGTAAGTATCCTTTCCTCACTCCCCTGCATTGCATCCTTAAAACCAGCAGCCAGAAACTGAACAGGTGACAATCTAAGGCTCATCACAAATCTTCCTGCAGGTTTTGAGTCTTATGATTAATGCTCTGTAGCTGTTGTTGATTCTATTTCTTTTATTTCATCAAACGTATACTCAAATAAACTCAAAGAGAATTATAAACAGGTCTCATATATAAAATCTATGTTTGAATTCCTTCATTAGTTGGCTCTCTGGAGGCTTGGTTTTTTGTTTTTCATTTTTTTCATGGGCTTTGTAATTTTTAACTGTGAGCTCATCTTCAGTGGGAATTTTTTTCTTTGGAATTCCCGGGGTGCCAAGATTGGGGAAGCTCAGCGACAAAGCCTTAGTATTTAAATTTCTTCCAGTGAATCTTTTACCACCTGTGGTCTGGGGTGGTCAACTTACTTGCATGCCATGAGCTTAAGCCAGTGGGTAGACCTTTCTAGTGCCCCTTTCATGAATAGAAAGCCCTTTATGATTCCCTCCTTTGGCCTTTACCAGCTCCTGTCCTGTGGATGCAGCTCTGCTCTCCAGACATTGGTGTTATGACTCTAGGTGTATGCAGTTCTGATACCACATGGACCATTTGGCTCCTTTAGTTTGCTTGTCATTTCTGACATCTGGGATTCTTTTTTCCTTTGTTTTTTGTTGTTGATCCAAGCAGTATATTTGAAGCTTTTCATGTTATATTGTATCCAGAATTCCTCTGTGTTCAGAGTGGTGAGAGGGCTCTGATGTCAGCTCAGCTACTATATTGGCTGGAAGTCTCTGCGCTCTTCTGACACCTTTAGGGCTGATTTGACACTTTTTGATGGTGGCCAGAGGCAGGAGAGCAGCTGAGGCAACAATTGCTGCAATTGTTAAGAAGTGAACATAGGCAGAACACTTGAGACTACATAGATTTACACACACATGGCTTATTTGCAAAGAATCACAGCCACATTATTGCAGGAAGAAAAGAAGCATTCTCCATGCCAGAGTCCTCGCAATGCTGGCTCAGTGCATTTCTCTTTATTCACAACTCTATCAGCAAAACCAACAATTAATATGCAATCCATTATTGAGTGCCAGGCATTGCTATAAACGCATTGCATAGATTAACTCATTTAATCATCACAAAACCCCTGTGAGATAGAAATTATTGTTACCCCCACCCCAACCATTTTACAAGTGAAGAGACCGGTACGGAGAGGTTGAACAACGTGGCTGGGGTCACAGAGCTGTGAAATGGCACAGGTGGGATTTGAACCCAGGTAGCCCAACTCCACTGTGACACAGGTATGAACAAACTTTCTTGTCTTCTGCATAACATCCTCCCAAACTCCTCTAAAACCTGTCACTTGAGATGTCCTTGGTGTATAGTTTTGTTGTTTGGGGTTTTTTTTTGTCATTGAGTCTTTTAATCTAATTCTTCTAACCCAACATGTTCTATTTCTAGCAATAAGAGATAACTTAGTCACCTTATTATACTCGTACCTCTCCTCCTTCTCCTCTTCCTTCTTCCCTCTCTCCTACTTATGTACTATACCTAATTCACTCAATGCATTTTCCCCTTTGTAATAAATACATGAATTCTCCTTCTCTGCAACATTTGGGTCAGCCCCAGCAGGTTATGTTATCAGGCAGAATTTCCAGGTGTACTGGGTGCTGGCTACTCTTGCCACCCATTCTACAAGAAAAAATGACAGATACCATGTTTCTCAATCATGTAAGTACAGTGGAATTCCATGGGGAGGTTTTAAAAAATAAAGAGTCCTTGGGCTCATTCCTAGTGATTCTGGTTGAATTGCTCTGCATGTGGCTTGGGCATTAGGAGTTTGGATGATTCTAAGGCACAGCCAGGGCTGAGAACCACTAAGGTGCAATAAGTTATTCCCCAGAATTCTGTCATGACTGCCTTCCATTTGGATTTGGGCAGACATCTAGCCCTTCCTGCCTTACCCTTATAACCTTAGAACTTGAGCATGCATAGAATCATCTGGTGGACTTGTTAAACCACAGATTTCTGGATCCTACTCCCAGAATTTCTGCTTTAGTAGGTCTGGAGTGGAGCCCAAGAATTTTCATTTCTTACAAATTCCAGGCAATGCTGATGCTGCTGACCTAGAGACCATCCTTTGAGACCACTGTCTCAGGATGATTCTTACTCTTTTAATGTCCCTTCTAGGTGGTGTTCACTCCCATGGTTCAGGAGTCCATGCTTCCCTGTTCCTGCATTCCTAACTTGTCCTTCCAGGTCCTGATCAAGTCCTCCCTCTATTCAGATCTTCCAGGACTAGCCCAGCTGGGTGGCATCTCTTTCCTCCCTCACACCGCTGGAGGCTCCCCTGTACCACTCGCTGTGGTTAGTTACAGGTCACAGACTTTAGATCTGCAAAGATGGTCAGAGTCCAACAGTTTAAAACTTTAACTTTAAACTGAAAAATTCTTTCTCATTCAAATAAATCTTATTCCAAATGTCCGTATCTAAAATGCACAGGTGGACTGGGGCTAGGAGACTAGGAACATCACTATGTGTACCTCCTTTTCCTTACGGGATCTTAAGGCACTTTGGGGAGGCACTTCGGACTTGGTGAGCATACTTTGGAAACCACCCATATCCCAAACTGTCGCTTTATAGATGAGGAAGCTGAGACTTGGAGGGTAAGTGACATGCCCATTCACCTTATGTCACATTATTGATCTCTGCACAGTGCCAGGTTTTAGGGATGGTGAACAAGGTAGACAAGCCCAGCCACATGAGCTTTCATTCTCACTGTGGGAGACAGACAATGAGTAAGCAAGCATACAGACAAAATGATCAGAGATTGTGATAAGAGCTAAGAGGGAACCCATACACGCTAGAATCACATGCATTCAAGCAGGGTCTTTATGAGGTGACCTTCATTCTGAGTCCTGAAGGATGAGAAGAAACCAGCTATGTAAAGAGTTGAGTGGGGTAGGAGCCACAGTGAAAAGTCTGGATTTTATTGTCAGTGGGATGGAAAACCAGTAGTGAGATTTAAGCAGGGAAATGACAAGATAGATCTGATCTTGTCTTTTCAAAGACATAGATAAGCATCAATGTTTAGATTTTTCATACTATCCCATGCAGTGTAGGCAGTGAAAATACACGTGCTGATGGCTGATTGCCTGAGGTCAACAAGGATTTATAAACTGTCTTGGGTTTAGAATCCCTTCAAGTATCTGATCAGAACTATGGGGCATTCCTTAGAAAAGATTCCCGTGCACACATGCACACAGTGTTTTGCATAAGAATTCATGAACAAATGCCCTGAAGGTCATCTCAGAACCTTTCACCGGCACCCCCTGCTGTAGAAGCTGCATCATACCTTTGCTCTGAAGACCTCTGATTTGGCCGGTATGGTTTCTATCCTGGATGTAAAGTCAGATTATCTTAATTTCTTTAATCCCCACCTTCCCTACCTGTAAAATGGGTTAATGCATATGTCCTAGGAGGACTTTAAGAATTAAATGAGATAATATGGAAAGGTTCCTAGCACATAGTTGCCCAGTAGATATTAACTACTTCCTCTTCATCATTGACAAGAAAGAAAGAAGCTTCTTGTGAGGCAGAATCACACAGTTGTCAAGAACCTGGCTCTGGTGTTGGACAGATGAGAGCTGAATCCTAGTTCTGTCTTTTACTCAGTTTTCTTATCTACGGATGGAAATAAATCTGTAACACTTAGCATAGTGCCTGGCCTGGCAAGAATTCTGATAATTAGTTTTGGATCACTTTGATAATGATGATGCTTCTAACATTGTCTGCTCTATGCCACTTCATGACAGCTTGGGTGAGGAAGAGCAGGGCTTACGGGAAAAATTAGAAACAGAGTTGCTTCTAAGGAAGTTAGCATTTGGGGAGCTCTGCTAGCCTATGGAAAACCCTTCTATTGAGTGTTGCCCCTTGGGAACCACCTTGGCTAAAGACAATCTGATGTTCATGAAATCCAGGTCTCTTGGGCTGTTCTGCCAACTTTCTGAACCCAGGTAAATCAGCATGGAGAACAAAATTCCTCAGGCAGGAGAGATGGAACTGCTTTCCTCTGGGAACACCTGGTAATGTAGAAAAAAATGCAACCCCACGAGAGAGCCTAAAGGCCAATGAAATGAGGCCAATACATAATGCTTCCTCCCCAACTTAATTCTATTTTGTTAAGTAATGATGGAATAAAAATTCAGGATGGTGGAAGATGAGATTTGTGGCTCTATTTGATCAAATGCCTATCACTGTCGCTTTAAGCCAAATGGGTCATTTCATAAACAGATAAATAAATCAGACGTCAACGGGAAATGAAAAGCCATGGCCAAGAATGAAATGAGACAGAAAAATCATTCCCCATCATGATGGTCATTTGGGGCATACACCCAGGCTGCAGTGGGAGCCCCAAAGTGGCTGATGGGGGATTATTATGGAGTAGGGATTCAACCCCAGTGAGCAAGCTCCTATTAGGGGGCACCATCTGCCTGAACCAAGGTCGTCCTAAGGAACAGTGAACAGCCAGCAATTGACTCTCCACCATTAATGCTCCATTTGTGGGATTAACTGGGCTGTGTGGGTAATAATTTATGGGGACTCATTAACCTAATGATATTGGTTCTCTATAAACTGCTTAGTCTGTCTCGGGGAAAATGGATTTCATAAATCCAAGTGGAAAATTCTGGGTGACTCATGGAAGGCCCCTCAGCCGGTTCACAAGGCAGTGAAATTCAAGGCTGAAGGGCCTTGAAAGTCTCTCCTTCATTTTCTTTTATCTGTCAACCCAGACAGTCACTAAATTAGAGGAGGCACCCCGGGTTGAAAAGTACAGGTCAGAGAAAGGTGTGTTCATTCTTCTTGCCCACATGTGATCTGCTCTGAGATTCTAGAGAAATGGAGAACACAGCATTCCCAGTGTGCGGGGGTTCTGGGCCTCAGAAATCATCTTTCCTCATCTAGAAATGAACCAGTATCCTTTTAACAAGTTGGCTTCTACCTCTGCTACATGCCAGGCTGGGAGATTCACTAACTTGGACAGGGGTGCCAGGGGAGCCTCTGAGAGGGTGACTTAAGAGACTGAATGGTGAGATGGAGTCAGCATGCTAGAACTGGAGCGAAGGGCATTTAGGCACAGAAAGGATAGCAAGGTAGGTGCAAAGGTACTGAGGTCAGAGCGAGCTTGACCTGTCTGGGGAACAGATACTTTATTACCATAATCATGGGCGATAGGTGTATTTACTCCCACTTGATAGATGAGTAAACTGAGACCCAAGGAGATTAGGTAAATAATTCCCATCCACATTAGAAGATGGGGTTTGCAGGAAGTGTTGATGGATATCAGGCCCTGAGTGTAACCACTAGGCCAGAGGTCAGCAAACTATGGCCTGTGGGTCAAATCAGGCCTTTGCCTGTTTTTGTAAATAAAGTTTTGTCAGAACACAGCCATTCATTGCCTTGCTATCTATGGCTGCTTCATGCTACATTAGCAAAAGTCCTAACAGAAACCTTATGGTTTGGAAAAGCTAAAATATTTTCTATCTGATCCTTTATAGATAAAGTTTTTACAACCCTGCACTAATCAATAACACCCCTCTTCTCCTCCTTTGCCCTTTATGGGAGCAGATGACAATCATATGTCCCCTGGGAATATGTATCATCTAGTCCATTGTGTGGATCCTGGAAGAAGAAAAAAACAAATTCTGGAAATTTCTTTCATAAGTGAAGGAAGGAACTTCCTTTGCAAGTGGCCAGAAGGTATTGCTATCCAAGGAAAAGCATTTGATTCATTGGCCCCTGGGATTACCTCTGTCACATACAGTACAGGGACAGTCACTTCAGATCCTACCAGATGAGAAACAGCACTCTGGCTGAGAAAGCCAGAGGGTGTCTCCATCAATAGCAACAGGCCCGTGTGTCCCAGCAGTGTGTGGGACACCCATGGCATTGTGGTGTTTCCCAATTATTGTCGGGTGTTCACATTACCAAACCAGCTCACCTCTTCCACTCCCTGAACCTGGGTGATAGGAAAGCTGTGATGCTTCTGCCCCAAATGCATGGATGCAAAACTGGATGGAAGGCATCTTTGCCACAGTGAAGGCTTCTTGAACAGAGGGTTCTCCCTCCTGCCTTCTGCTGGTGTTACAGCATGATGTAGGGAAGGGAAAAATCATAGAATTCAGGGTAAGCCCACCTAGGTTTAAATCCTAATTCTTCCATGAGTCACCAGCTGATCTGAGCAAGCTGCTTAGCTCTTGTGAGTCTCAGTTTCTTAATATGTAATGCAGAGATAATAATAGCAGCACACCTCCAGCCTAGTGGTTCCATCCCCTAAATCTTATTAAGGGAAAGTGGAGATTTTCCCCTGGTGCTTTCAGCTGCAGAGTGTTCTGCTATTAATAATAATAGCTCTGCCTTATTGGGTGTTAAGATTAAGATGAGAAATAGAGAACATGAACCTCTGGGTAGTTTTTTTTTTTTTTTTTTTTTTTGTAGTATGTGGGTAGTTCCCTGGCTGGGAATCGAACCCAGGCCACAGTGTTGACAGTGCCAGCGCCGAAGTCTTAAGCCACTACACCACCACAGAACTCCCAGTTTAAATTCCTAATCTTGATTTTGAAGTTGGGTATAAGGACTGTATTTCCCAATCTCCCTTGCAGCTGGACATGGCCACAAGAGTAAGTTATGGCCAATGAGATGCAAAAGAAAGTGATGTCTAAAACTTCTGGGAAGCACCTTCTTTTACCTACTTCCAGGAACCTGGAAGGTGGGCATGACGACCAGAGCTGGTGCATCCACTCTGAACCACGAGAAGAAAGACTTGTATTGAGGTGGCAGAGCAACAAACTTGAAGGAGCCTGGACCCCTGAACTTCTTAACTGCAGTTTTTGGTTCTGCGAGAGAGGAATAAACTACCATCTTGTTCAAGCCATCTTTGCATTTTTAGTTTTCTCCTCAGAGTAGAATTAATTCTGATATACTAATTGTGTGGCCTTGAGCAAATTAATCACTCTGAGCCTTAGTAACCTCATTAACAAAATAGGTTTAAAAATTCCAACCACTTAGAAATGTTGTGAGGATTCAAGGACACGATGCAGGGCTTTCTGCTGCCTCAAAAACGTTTTGCGTTGATCTTGAACTACAGACCTTTGGAGGTGATGCTGAAGCATCTGAATCCTCATATCTGGTGATGGGGCCAAAAATGTGCATTTTTGTCAAGTCTCCAGGGGCGGTGATACTCACCCAGGTTTGGGCAGTGAAGAGCTGAGAGATTCACCCTTTTTTCCTTGCCTTCAAAGGCAGAGTACACTTTAAGAGATGTGGTCAGCACATACCTCACAAGGGGCTCACCCACTGGGAGTGGGACTCACAGTCTCCAGCCCACCCCAGACCACCCTGCTGCAAATGCCTCTCCGCAGAGGGAGGCATGGGTGACTGGGTGACGACATGGTGTGTGCCATCAGCAGCCACCAGCTGCTCAGTCCCATCCGAACCACGTGCTCTGAATTTCTGTTTAGAATGCAGCGGCGTCCATGGATTATGGCTTGCTGGTTTACATGCCTATAATGGATCTTTTAATCTAATTAAGGGAAGGCTAAGGCTCTTTTCTGTTTTCCTGGTGCTTTCAGCCATAGAGAGCTCTGATTTTTAAGCACAGCATAGTAAGTGAGAGCACTTGCTTGAGGGGCAGGAAAGCCTGCACCCTAATGCTGCCTGTGTGTCCAGACACATCACTTAACCTCTCTGAAGAGTCAGTTTCCATCTGTATGAGCTGGGCTTTGGGCCAAGCCCTGTCCGTGCACAGAAAAATCCCCCAACAGCCCCATGAGGCTGGTGTCTTCATTATTCTCATTTTACAGCTAGAGAAACTGAGGCTCAGAGACCATAACTAAATATCCCAGATCCCACGGGGAGTAAATGGTGTGGACCTGATAGAATGATAATATCTGGCTGATGGACTGTTCAGGAGATGAAAGAGTTGAGTGGCTCTAGACTGTAGAGAGTTCAGCATGGCTGTTACCCAGTACTTTGGAGCAAGGAGCTACTATCGCTCTTTTCCTTAGTATGTCGTGGTCATCAGTGGAGGTGACATGGGAGCCAAGGAGCGTGGGGCCATCCATGCAAAGCAGCAGTCTTGCCCAGGTGAAGGACTGCAAGTGGCGGGATAAGACCAATGGGTGGGCATTCCAGACCACAGGACTGTCTGTCCTGGTCCCAAAAAGGTCACACCATATACTCACTGTGGGATCTGGGCTGTTTAGTTAGGTCCCCTGAGCCTCAGTTTCCCCATCTGTAAAATGAAAATAGCGAAGGCACCTGCCTCATGGGGCTGATGTCTGAGGGGATGGACATCATCAGACTGTCTAAAAAGGGTTTTGGTAGTGACCGTGTTGTTTTGGTGACCACCTCAGTTACTTTGCTTGTTTTCATGCCATCCACACTGGATTCTACAATGTGTCTGGAGCCAGGGGTGTCCACTCTGTCCTGACTGTCCTCCCTTCCTGTCAGGAGTCTCAGGAGAGGAAAAATCACTGAACAACACTACTTAGAATTTGCCATTACCTCTTACTGTCCTTGAGTTATCACATCTCTCCATCTATGACGTATTTCAAAGTAAGTTGCGGACGTTAGTACTACACACTTCAGCATTTTTATAAAGCCTCAGAATCATTCGTGCCCCTGGAACCTGCCCTGGCAGCCCCATGGGTTGGTTCAGATGGATGACAGCCCCTGAGGTGGGAATGGACGTGGGGGGCTGGGCGCTTGAGCCCTGGACCCACCTTCTCATCTGAGCAGACCCTCAACACCTTGGGGCTTCAAAGAGCAGAGTGTGAACGTCGTTAATGTTAATTTTATGAAGAGGAAACTGAGGCTTGGTTGGGGTTGGGGCCACTTATCCCAGGTCGTTCATAAATTCATCAAGGATTTGTTAAGCTGCCTGACTGCGGGATTCTTACACAGTCCCCTTTGGTCATTTGGTGGATGGAAGGGACCCTTCCCCGGGAAAATGCGCATACAATACGGGGGTGAGATTCACAGCCCCCGAATCCATTTGTGATTCTCCAAGGACACAGTGGACTGAGATTGCACCCTTCAGCCACATGGCCTCCCCAGGGGTCGAGGGGGGGGGCGGGGGAGTTCCCTGATCTCCAGGCCTCCCGGATTGTTAGGTCGCGTTGTATCACCTTGCTGAAGAGAATGTGATACAAGTGAGAGAACGATCAAAGGGAACAGATGAGGGAAAAAGAACAGAGAGGTGAGACAGGGAATGAGAGAGGCGGAACGGAGCGGAGACGTCTCCCGGCTCCCCCAGGAGAGTCCGGCCGGCCGGAGGAAGCTGGGCGCACTTGCAAAGCAGCTGCCTGGTGGCCCTGCCTTCCCGCGGCCTTCCAAAGCGTCCGCAGACGCCCAAGCAGGTATTCTCGGGAGCATGCTGGGGGCCTGAAAGGAGGGAAGAGGCCCATCGATGAGGTCTCAAAAGTACCCTCCGTTTCACTGCCTGCCTCCCCGGCTGTCTCTGACTTCAGAGGTCTCCGTGGTGAGGGGGCTTCTCAGTGGGAGAGGCGCTGGGCTGGCCGGAGACTCGTGGGCTTTGCCCCACAGGGCAGGGTATGGAAGAGCAGAGGCCCACTCAAGCCGCAGAGCACAGGGAGGTGGGAGAAGGAGGCTGAATAGTAGAGAGGGCGAGAGAGCCAGAGAGAAGAAAATATGGAAGTCAGGGAGGTGCTTCAGAACTTCATCTGTGGAGTCCCTCCCTCTCTCCATCCACCCACTCATCCATCCGCCCCGTGTGTGTGTGTATTGTGTGTATGTGTGTGTCTATCTCTCTATACATACATTCACCAAATAGGTATGGGACATCTGTCATGTGCCATGTGTATGCTCGGTACTGGGGATGTGGCAGGGAATATGAATAAACAGGTTTCTACTCTGAAAGACCTAATATTCTAGAGTGAAGATACTCAGTAATCACGTAGATGACGAAAAAATCAGGGAGAGAATAAAAACGTGTGTGAACGGGCAGGCTACGGGTGAGAGTCTCAGGAATCCTGATGGTGACGGTTCTCGGGGCGGGTGTGGTGACCTAGGGAAAGAATTCTGGGAAAATCCAGCCAGTTGCCCCACCTCGGCCACTAGCTTCCAGGGAGGCAGACAGAGAGCTAGGCCCCAGGTTGCTGCTTCTCCCTCTGAAGAATTGAATCAGACACAATTGTCTGGGTTGGAAGGAACATGAATCACTTTACTTTGGCTCCCACTTCAGGAGAGAGGGGCTCCATAATCTTGTCTCTATTTAGAGTCACTTTAACATGGTATCGATGTTCCTCGGTGGAGGGAAGTGGCCAACGACATAGACTGGGCAAGCTCTGGGAAAAGCGGAGTTTGTATTTCAAGTGACCCCTGGAAGGGGGAGCTCAGTGAATTCACCCCATCTGTCTGGGGGAAGGTCGGCAAAGTGGACTTTTGAAAGAGTTGTAGTACTTCTGCTGGAAACTTCCCAGCCCTCTTCTCCTGGAGTCCAAATCCCTTTGTCCTGGGTGAACCCCTTTCATGCAGCGTGGCTGGGCTGCCCCCCGCGCCCTGCCCCACTTTGGCCAACCGTAACCATGGACATGTCGCCTCACGTAGTTCCTTAGACCATCTCCTCCTTCTGGTCACTGCGGCTGGTTCGATGGCAGGTCCATGAACCAAGCCAACAAACCAGAGCCCCTCCTGGGCTTTTTCTACTGGAGTTCTTGGGAAAGATGGTTTTCCTGCTGAGACAGCTTAACAGGATGATGTGTGTCCAGGGCTACCGATGGCTTCATTTCCTGTCACGTCATCAAAGCCAAACAGAGAAGAAGGATAAAAAAGCAGAGTTCCCCGACAGAGTCCCATCTGAAATCTGGGTCCAGCTATGTCTGAATCCCAAATTCACCCCGGGGTTTTGTATTCCATGAGCCAGTACGTTTCAGTTTTTGTTGAAGCTAGTTTGGGTTGGGTCGCTGTCACTTGCAACCCAACGGAATCTGGTTAATGTAGGTTCAACATTCCAGGGATTGTAGTGTTTCTGGTCATAATCATAACATCAGTCTCACCTACCTGACAGGAGTTCCATTCCCTTCCATCCTGTTTGATCTATTGACTCTATTCAATTCGATTCAATTCAGTTCAATTTATCCAACTTGTTTTGAGTGCCTGTTATATACTGGGCATTTTAGTAGGTTCTATGGACTCAGATGTGAGTAAGTGCCCATCGTTACTCTTAAGGACGTGACAGTGACTTAGGAGCAGTCACTGACCAAGTGCAGTGGGACCAGGAGAAAGACTGAACTCCCACAATTCTGATTTTTTTTAAAAAAACTATCATGGGAACCAGTGTGGTTTAGTACTTAAGAGCAAGGACTTTGAGACTGTTCATGCCAGAATTTCTCTCTGGGAGACACCTAGGGGTGCAGTTTGCCTGAACCATGGGCTGGGGGCTTGACTTAAAGCTGCCCGGCAAAGCCCTTTCTTTACCTCCGATGCGGAGAATGTTCCTCTGTAGCAACAGGTGGAAGCTGATGGAGATTATTGGAGAGGGGATGACTAAATCCGCTGGGAGAGTCACTCTGTCCCTCTCCAGAGCTCAGAGACCCTCTGGCTATTTGGGACAAGTGACAAGGAGCTAGAAGGAGACTCAGAGGTCAGTAACCCTGTGTAACAGCTTAATTTTACAGAAGGGGAAACGAAGGCACAGAGAACCTTGCCCATGGTGACCCATCAGGTTTAATGATAGACCCAGGCAGGGAGCCACGTATCCTGTCACTCATCCAGGTGCTCATTCTACCCTACCCTCACTCTCAGAGATTTTCATGAGATTTGGGCTGGAGGGGAAGAGAGGCTGGAGTGGGGTGGGCCAGGAGGCCCCCCGCCAAGCTTTCCCTACACACACCCCATGAGGTCGAGGCCGTTGACTCCTCATCTGCATTCCCATCCTCTCCTCGAGGGCCACCTCTCCATTCTCACCTCCGGATGGTCTGTGGGCCATTGCTTAATTTCCGGCCTCTTCCTCCAGCACTTGTTGTAACCAGTCCCACCTTCTGCAATCCAGCCCCTGTAACAGTGAGCAAAAACTCAGATTCTCGCAGCGGGCAGGCCCATCACAAATAGGCGAGCCGGGTGGATAGCAGGGAATGGCGGGGACTGTGGCAAACCGGAGAGTCCATGCCTGTCCTAAAGGGTCAGCCACCACTCAGCTCACACCGACGCTGCCACAGAAGAGGTGGGCTTGGGGTGGCCAGATCTTGCCCCCTGCTTTTTTTTAGCCCCTAGGAGAAGCCAGCAGCAAAGATTGTTGTATCCAATTTTCTGTTTAGAAAGACGAAGCGTCTGCTGGGGAGTTGGCCCTCCACGTGTTAGTGTAGATCACGGTGGTGTTGCCTATTCACTGCTGGCCCAGGCCTCAGAGTGTGAAGACCTGCCCTGCAGACGTCGGGATACCTGCCCTGCAGACGTCGGGATGGGAAAGCACAGCCAGTCATGGGCACAGGCGTGAAGTCAGCAGCTGGCAGGAAGGGGCCCCAGCAGAATGGCTGCATTTCCGAAACCCCAGGCGCCCCGAGCTGTGATGTTTGTTCTTTTGCGGACACACAGCCACCTTCTGTAGGCTCCTAGATGATGACAGCCCGGCATGTGGAATTTACTTTGAAATGCTAATCGCAGAAAAAGTGATATTAATGTTGCTGACTAATTAAGGGCTGGCCTGGTTTACACTTTCGAGGGCTCCTGTCTGTCTCTGGCCTTGGAGGGAGCCCGGGAGGATGCGGTTTTTATTACATCGGAGCGAGGAGTCAAATGGCCTAAGTGGACAGGGGACACAGAGGGTAGGATTACAGCACGTGGAGACCCGGGAGTTCTTCACAACTCATTTCCAGAGACAGAGGCGGAGACGGTGGGAATGAACGTGGGTCTCGGAGCATCAGCCCCTGGAGCCATCTGCCTTCCTGGCTCACTGATGGTCGTGAGGGGATGGCGCGAGGGGTGGGACAGCAGGGCCCGGCTTTATTGGAACTGGGAGTGGTGGCGCAAGGCGACTGTTTAGCGTGGTCAGCTCTGATTTACTGGAGGCCTCATTGGCAGATCCTCTCTGCAGGGTCTGAGCTTCACTTGGAGGCTGTCCAGAATTAGGAGCTGCCAAGCAGCTGGCGCCCACAGCCTCTGAAGGGCAGGAAAACGGGCACAGGGCTGCCTCTGCACTGCCCTGTGCAGAACTCCTCGGTCTCCGGATCCCTGCTGACAGCTGATGCACACTGCAGGCTGGCCAGTAGGTCCCCTTATGGTTTCCATTTTTAAAGATGAGGAAACTTAGACCCAGAGAGGGTCATACAGCCGGTGAGTGGCAGAGCTGGGATTCAGACCCAGGCAGTCTGACTCCAGGGTCCAAAGTATTAGCCCCTTGGCTTTGCAGGTCCTTGGGCTCTGCCCAGTGCCTGGCACATAGGAGATGCTGGATATGTTCATTTATTCACTCACTCCCACATTCATTTATTCACCCACTTGCATTAAATGCTTTCCTATGTTATCTTACTGGATCCTACAAGAACCCAGCCAAGAAGCATTATTCCCCTTTTGCAGATGGTGCCACGGAGGTCGAGGGCCATGACCCACCTTCTGGAGCTCCTGGATGAAATTAGTAGGGCCCCAGCTGTCGGCATTGGAGGCAGGATTCACGATTCAATCTTCCAACCCTGATTGTAGTATTTCTACTACTCTAGAGCGTTGCATGAAAATGTAACTTCCTTGAAGGCAAGCAAGGGATGTTGCACTAAGCTTTCATTCCCCAGGGTGCCTGGCGAAAGGCTGAGCATGCTCATTCACTCAGTTACGTGTAAATGAAATGCCTTTTGTGCTTATACTGGGAGATGGGGATAGAGCTATGAGCCCCGTAGATGTGGTCCTGCCCACATGAGCACAGTAAGGGATGGTGGTGGGAGAGGGCGATGAGAGAGCCCAGAGAAGGGGTTTTTAAGTTAGTGTTTATGGGTCAGACAGTTCAGTTCTCAAACTCATCCTAGAAAAAGTGCTATGTAACTCATTGCCGAATATCTGGGGCCCGAGAAGGACACAGCCGGCCCATCATCTGTGCTCTCCCGCGGAACTCCGTGCCTTCCGCAGGACTTCCGGTCAGGTGGGAGGAAGGAACGTTGGTGGCTCAGCGATCAGACGGGGCTGGGATGGCCTGCAGTGGAGCATAGTGGTGACTGAATGGACAGAAACTGGAAGTGAGGAAGGAGGGCCTCCTCCTTCCTCACTTCCGGTTTCTGTCCATTTTCTCTTGAAATGACATTCAGAGTATTAATGATGCTGATTCTTCCCAGTCTTCCTGCTCCTTGGGCCAAAGGCCTTTTCAGATCTCAGCAGTTGGGAAGATGTTAACTCCGAATGGAAATCTAATCATGAGGATCCAAAGATTGACTTCCCAGAGCCTTTGGGGATATGCTAGGCATCTGATTCGGGCAAAGTGTTCCTCTTTCCAGGTCAAATTCCCTGACACCCCCTCCTTTGGTTGTGCTATGGATTGATTTGTAACTTATTTTTCCTGTAAACAAAATGATTTCATGTAAATATGGGTTTTAATGCCGTCAACAACTAGGGATTGGGCTTGAGCCTAGCGTGTGACCCCTGCTGTCACTCAGGGGACCCCCAGGGAGAGAACTCAACCTGAAGGGAAGAGGCGGCCTGGCATTATGACACTATTCTCCAAGTCTGAGTTATTACGGGGTGTGAGGTTTCTGAGCGGGAAGATTACAGTATTATGAATGTGGCTCAAATCTGTCCCCAACCCAGGCCAGCTGCCTGGGTCATGTGCCAGAGGGAGAGGCAAAGGAGCAGCTGCTGGAAGCTTGATGCCCAAGCAGCAGCCCTGAGAAGAGAAAGCCATCAACACCCTGCTCTTCCACCCAGACCAATGGGCAGCATCAGCACAGAGGGAGTTCAGGGCCTGACAGTGGGTTCCTGGTGGGGCAGTGGCAGAGACAGTGGTGCCCGTAGAAGCTGGGAATGGCGCCTGGTCTCTGCTCTGATCAGTGGAGCAATCTAGGGGATGTGCCATGCCTGGAGAGAAATTTGGGGGCACGCTGATATCTCACCCAGTCGCTCTGGATTGCTGAGAGGGGCTGTGTGAAGGCCCAATACCTGGGTATTTGAACTAAGCTCAGGGGAGAAGAAAAAAGAAAAAGAAGGAAACTTTGAAGGAAGCACATGTGCTTACAGGTCAGGTAACAGCGGGGGTTGCTTAGAGCCCTGAGACCACAGAGGTAGCTGGGGAGAAGCACATTAAAGAGCCTAAGAAAGGCCAAGAAGACAATGCTTACCTGCAGGGAGTAGCCAATGAAGGGGGATTTTTTAAGCCAACAAGTTGAGGCCCAGGGAGCAATCAGTGTCTCTCCTGGATGCTGTCCCAGACCACAAGCTAGAGAGAAAGAGACTGGCTGTAAGGGTCACTGGTGAATAGGCTCCAGGTGTGAGAGGCTGCTCAGTCCACGTTGGGGTGGGAACTGTTACCTGGCCCTCAGGTGACTACACCTGGTGAGAGGCCTAGAGAGCACTGGAATGAGGACTCCTAAGTAAGAAAAGGGGCTTGCGGTTCAGATGTGGGGGTATGGAGGAGGAACTCAGCTTAGAGCTGGAGATGACTGACCAAAGATTATGAGTGAAAAACAAAACTATGCACTGATAATTGGGGCACCCTGACCTAGTCTGTGGCTGGGAAATGGTTTCTGCCCTAGAAATGGCTAGAGGATCACAAAGTCAGAAGGAGAAACTCCCACGAGGTGGACGTGGAGTGTCAGATCATTGTTTGGCAAATAGTCATTCCCTCGCCCACCTGCAGGGTGGACTGTGCATCCCGCCCCACGTGACTTGCTTTGGCCATTAGGACGTTAGAGGACACGAGGCAGAGACTTGAAATGAGTTTGTGCATTTAGGTTTGCCCTCTCCTGACCCAGCCTTTGGCATGAGTAGAACATACTTCTCGAGTTAGACTGTTAGTCCAGGGAGGATGAGGGACACGTGGAACAGATGAGGATCCAAGCTGAACTGAGACAAGTTCAGTGGAGCTCAGCCTAGATCACTCAAATCCCGACTGATTCACAAGCACGTGAGTGAGAAATAAATGCTTAGGGGGTGGACGGAGAACTTCACCACATTCAGGCCACAAATGCTTGGAGCCCTCTCAAAACCCATTCCTGCTGCTAAGCATGAAGTATGTCACCCAGATAGCCACACTGGACTCTAGCAGACACCTCTCCAGCCCCATCTCTTGTCACTTTCCTGTCCCCAGGGGTCTAGGTTAAGCAAGAGTCAGCACTGTCTGGTTTCAAATCCTCATTCCAACTCTTTCTAGCTTTGACTTTGAACCTCAGTTTCCTCATCTGTAAAACAGAACTCATGATCTACCTGTCTCAAAGGGGCATGAGTTTTAAATGAGGTATGCTTTGGAAGTATTAAGTTGGATGTTGGGTAGGAAGTTGAACATTATCTGGCACATAAGCAATACATTTTTGATAAGTAGTAATTGATAATTACCCTTTTTCGTGGTTGGAACTCATTACTTCAGACTTGGGGGGCTAGGATGTCTCAATTCATGTCTCCTTACTGGTGAGCCTGGCCTATGTTTTCAACCCCTGTTTCTGAACAGCAGGCAGGCACAGCTCTGAAATGCCCACACACTTTGAATTTCCCATTGGAGAGGCCTCAGCGGATTCTGGGAGGCTGATGTCAAATGCTAAGAAAGAGGTCCTGAATCATGGCTTTAACCAGGGAGGTTAAAATCCAGCCCCTGGGCAGTTGCCAAAGATCACAGAGAGTGGGGTCAGGTTCTGAGTGTCTTGTATTCTTTCCTTGCGGTGACAAGTTTGAACCTTGCAAGGATGAATGTCAGAAGCCCAGTCAGCCAGGCAGGATGTAAACACACATGCTGGGTGGCTGGAGGATTATTACGTCAGCCTAAGGCAGGGGCTGCACCCCTCACCTGGCCCGGGGCCCTTGGCTCTCTCTAATGGGAGAAGATTATGGAGGTGCTGTGGAGATTATAGAGGTGCTCTCTTCCTGGAGAGAGAAAGGGAGAGAGATGAATTTTATCTTTATAGTGTAGTTCATTGATTCTAAGGTGCACATTTCCCCCCACCTTTTAACATCTCTGAAATCAGGATGTCTCTTACCATCAACTGACATGAAAGTATTGTGTCAGAGCTACTTGGTACCATTTCCTCATTTCTAGTGGTTCATGAAATACCGTGTATCTGACAACCACACATTGCGGTAAAATAGTGTATTTTTTTTTAAACAGCTCAATTTATATACACTTGCTCTGCCCTAAATCCCATGATTAGTGTTTTACATGGGTGAGCTCATCAGAAAGACTTTGTGCAATGATTCACATTTTGCAGATGAGAAAACCAAGATCAGAAAGGTAAGGTCACTTTCTAAGGACACACAGCAATGGAAAGGCTCTATCTATCTATCTATCATCTATCTATCTATCTATCTATCTATCTATCTATCTGTCATTTATCTATCTCCCCCTCTCTCTCCTTCTCTCTCATCCTCTCTCTTTCCTTCTACCTGCTCTCCTTCCCTTTCTCTCTCCTTCCACAAATCCATGTACACCTCAGATATTCTTGAGTACCTGTCCTGAAATCTTTCCCTTAACCTCTGACACTCCTGAGAAATTGACTTCACTTACTCAATCAAAACATATCTATTGGGTACCTATTATTATCAAGATTCTGGGAAAATTCTGTGTGAATGAGAGATGAATAAATCTATCTCCTGATCTCATGGAGTTTATAATCACAATTATGTAAAACTTTTGCATTTTGTAAGCCACTTAAAAACTTATTTTAAGTGCATTAGGAAAATCTATGAATCAAAAAAGGTGATATGAAAGTATATAATGAAGGAAAGCTACCTAGTATGATTAATTTCTAGTTTCTAACTATCTATCTATTTATTTATTTCACTGGATCTTTGTCCCTTTATGAATGATACTTATGGCGTGATTCATCTATACATCCATCTTTCTGCTTATCCACCCACCCACCAATCCATTCATCCATCCATCCATTCACCACTGCACCCATCAAATACTTATGGAGCCCTTAATATGTGCTAGGTATTATACAAAATGGTTTACTCCAAGAAGACCAAAGTGTAGAAGGAAAGAAAGACAAGTATGTTGCTAATCATCACAGAGCAGGACACTCATTCATTGCTGTGGAATTTAGGTAAAACGCTTGGGCAGGGCAGCTTGGCAACATTCTAACTGCAAATTTCCTTTGACCCAGCAGTTCTACTTCTAGAAAGTTATCCTACAGAGCTACTCATCCATGTACAAAATGATCCATGTACTGGATTATTCATTTCAGCATTGTAATAGTGTAAGTTTGGAAATCATCCAAATGATCAAGAGTAGGGGACTGTTTAGACAAATGACACAGCATGTGAGTATCTATATAAGAATATCACATAGCTCTTTAGGTACTGATATCTAAAGAGCACCAAGATTCATCCTTAGGTTAAAGAAGGATATAGAACAGTGTGCATATTATTTTACCATTTGTACTGAAAGAGAAAAAAACAATGTGTATATAACATTTGTCTGCATACTGTTTTAATGCTCACATAAGCTCTTCCTAGACCGTTAACACCTTGAAGTGACCTTCAACTAATAAGGGATAGGCATTGTGGATGAATACCCCAAGTCACTTGCCTCTTGGTGAAGACAACTGAGAGACAAGGACTGAGCCTCGGTTACCCACAGTGGTAATGGGCTCATTTACACGCACGCACATGCCCTCCCTTCTCTCTCTTCCCCACCCTTTCACCGTGCTGCCTGGATAATCTCCCGAATAAACTACTTGTACCCAAATACTTACCTTGCAGTCTGCTTTTGAAGAGACTCAAACTAAGACAGTGTAATTGCTTGTATACAGACTGAAAGTAAAACCACTTGGGAGCCTCTGGGGAGGTGACTGTGGGCAGGAGTGGCAGGCGGGATTTTCATCGTGGAACCTTTGGTATATTTTGAAATGTGTACTCCAGGAAACAGTACCTAGTGAAACATAATTTCCCAATGACATCAGCTGATACATGATACAATTGGGGAAGCACAGAGGGCTCTGGGACCATACACGGAGCATCTAGAAAAACCCAAATTCAGTCTGTGAACAAAAACAGTGAACCATGGGCCCTGGAACCTGGCTACATAGGTTTGAACCCTGGCTCTATCACTTACAAGCTGTGTGACAAGCCAAGTTTCTTGAACTCTCTGTGCCTCAGTTTCCTGTACAAATGGAGGTGATAATAATATTACCTATTTCATAGGGTTGTTGTGAGGGTTAAACATATGAAAATACGTGTCTTAGTCCACTTGGGCTGCTGTAACAAAGTGCCAGAGACAGGGTGGCTTATACATAGTGGAAATTTATTGCTCACAGTTCTGGAGGTTGCAAGTCCAAGATCAAGGTGCCAGCACAGTCAGGTGAGGGCCCTCTTCTTGGTTGAAGACTTCTTGATGTGTCCTCACATGGTGGAAAGGGCAGGAGTCTCTTTTATATAAGAGCACTAATCCTATTCATGAGGGCTCCACTTTTAGGACCTCCCAAAGGCTCTACCTCCTAGTACCATCACCTTTGGGGATTACGACTTCCACACATCAGGTTTGGGGAGACAAAAACATTCAGTCCATGGCCATGTGTAAAGCACTCACATAACTCACTGATAATGCACTGCATGTGTTGGCTATAGTTGCATTTAGTTGTGCAGTTTGACCTAGGCCAAATCCACATTCCTCCTAGGAAAATGTTTGTGTCAGGTATTGCTCTGCCAGCAACCTCCCACATTTCTTCAATCAGCGCATTTGCTAGTTCCAGGAGGAGAAAGCAAACATTCTTTTGGAAACCTCTGGATGGGTTTACACCATCCTCAGATCTGCACCATAGTCAGGCAGAGCCTCACAAACCCATCAAGGACAATAAAAGCCCCAGGCACCCGTCAGAAGGCAGGCAAGTTGAGGAGAAAAATCCAAGTTTGGCCTGAAAATTTTCCCAGGCAGCGGTTTTAACAAGCAGCTGAGGGTGCACAGTGTAGAGAGAAGCACAGTTGGCATCGGTGTATGTCACCTTACAGTTTTTATGTTGACATTGAAATTAGCTTCCTTTTCCTTTTTCTTTCACTTGAAGAGACCTAAACTCTGATAATTAAGCTCAAAATGAGCCAGATGTCACATAAGTACATTTCCAGTTCTTGGTTCTGTTATTGAAAGCGGTGCTATTATTTATTGTACATGATAATATATTTCTTTGTTCTCTAGTGCCTCCCAGACCCTAGAGTAGAAAAAAGAAATGATTGAATAAAAATTCGCATGTTGTTTTCTTGAAGCGAGGAGGCTGTATTATTAAGGATTGTAGAATGGTTGGGGTTTGGGATGACTTAATGAATCGACTAATATTTCTTTTCTTGCGACACATATATGATTAGTAAGTGTTGTCTTCTCACTGATTAACTTTGTTTATTTCCTAATTTGGTTTAGGATCAGCTGTCTTGCAGTTATAGAAATAATTGTTTGATTAATGTGTGGGAATTTACATTTTCATTACGCTCCTGAATGAGTTCTGTCCCAATTAACGACAATGCCCCATGCTGATCTGGGGCACTGGAACTGCAATTTTCACCCATTAAGTAATAACTGTTATATTGATTGGTGATAATTGGTTGCAGATAGTAAATACACATTAGAAGAATTTGAATTATGTACCAACTGGTTCTTTCACTTTGCTTTTTAGAGTAGCAAAGTTCTAGAGATGAGAACCCATGGTTTGCATAGAGTAGGGACTCACATACTTGCTATTATTTATGATAAATAAATTCCATGAAAGTTCAAGAAGAGCTGTAGAAAAATAAGCCATCTGCTGAAATTTGATACCTGAACTTGCAAGTAAGTATCTCCTTAAATTTCTCCCTAGGCACCTCACCTGCCTCACCCTAGTCCCTCTCTGTTTTCTCTGTCAAAAACCCTCAATGGCTCCCCATTGCTTGCTATTGTAGGTTTAAGCGTGCTGGCTGGTGCTCCAAAGTCTTTGACATACAATTCCTTCCTACCCGTCCATTTATGTTAGGCTTTCTGATGTGAGCAGAGACCCACTCAGAGTATCTCAGGAAATAAACAGGATTCACTAGAAGGACATGTGTGGAGAGGAGGCAGACCAGGAAGCTCATGGCCGTAGGTAACTCTGCCTGTCTGGGATTCTCTCTCTGTTTTGCTTTCTCTTTCAGTCTCTCCATCTCTGCCTCGGGCTCCATTGTTTCTCCTTCTTTCTCTCCTCCTTCATATACATTTATTCAAGTCTCACCACCAACCAGTTTTCCCACCCTTTTTTTTTTTCCCTCTCCCTCACAGCTGCAGCCTGGACAAGTGTAGTTTGCTGTGCTCTTGACTCAACCCCACCCAAGCCCATCACCTTCAGCCTCTCACCAACTACCTCAGCCTCTCATTGCCCTCATTTCCAATTCCTGAGGGAAGAATGTGGCCTTGGGACTTTGTCATGTGCCAACCATTCGCCTTCTACTCTTACATCATTTGCAGTAAACTTCTACCTGTTGGGCTAAAATTTACTTCATACATCTGAAAAAAAAATCAACTCCTTGTGATATTTAAGATTATATATCATAAAGGGATCTTTTCATCAGTACCATAAATGGGGAACCACCATTTTCCTCATCTACATTAAAATAAAAGCCTAGCAGTTAAAAATTTAAAAATCACATGTGTCAACTAAGGCTGTTTCCTGTGCCACCACTGTGCACATTCTACCCTGGGAGAAGCACTGGACTCTGTCATTCTTTTAAAGCTGTTGTCATTTGTCACAGCCTCAGGATTGGTTGCCCTTAGGTCATGTGCTCATCGCGATCCAATCAGCTGTGACCAGGGTGAGGGTGGAGTCACGTGATATCCCCTTTCTTCCCTCAGCGAGCTAGTGGGCTGACTAAGCGATAAGTGGCCCCCACGTACTTTCGTGGCCAGGTTTCAAGCCATATCCTCTGTGGGGAGGGCATTTTAGTAGCCCTGTTTCTCTGTGCATTAAAGCCTAATAGAGTGGAATAACCCCTCAGAGTCCAAGGGAAGTTCCAGCAAGGCCCTGGGAAGATGCAACTCCAATTGGGACCATTCACAATGTTGTCAAGAGCTGCATCTCTTTGCCCAGGAAGCCAAAGTCCGCCTCAGTAAGTAGCCTCCGGAAATGGAACTCCTCCCCTCCAAATTCCTCAAAGGTGGGACTGCAGTCAGCCAGGCCATTAGCCGCCTGCCAGCGAGGCATTTTGCTGAGCCCAGAGGAAAAGCATTTTGGGAGTGCTGAGACCGCTGGGAGAACTGCTTGGGGCAGAGAGGAGCCCCCGTTCCTGATTGCTGATGACCAAGCCATCAGATTGCAGCCCACCCAGTGCCACAGAGAGGGGAGGGAGGAGGGCAGCTCTGGCTGCACCACTTGCTGTGTTCCCTCTGTCTACAGCTGGGCTGACCCTACTGCAGCTCTCTGTCCACTGCGTTTAACCCACCCCCACTCTGAGGGTTGCCTGAGGGTATTTTCTGCCCACCTTTTGTTTCTCCCCCCTCAGCACAGCCCCCAAATTAAAAAAAGAAGATGTGATGCTTTGTGAAAGGAGTTGAAAACACTAGGTTGTGGACCGACTCCAGAGGGCAGAAATGTAGCTATGACATTGACTGTGGTGGTGCCCGTGCCTGACATGGCACCTGACAGGCTGTATGTCCTCAGTTATGATTTGCAAATGGGTGGATGGGACAGATGGTAGGTGTGGCTGAACTGAGTTGGACCTCAGGAGTAAATAGCCAAGGAGGGAGAGCAGAGTCTGCATTTTTAGTAAGGGCATGACCAGAATAGAAGGAGTCCAAAATAGAGCAGAGAATCCAACTGAGTATCTTTTATGATGGGATCAGAAACATCGGCTTCCCCTTAAGGAAACCAGAATCATTTTTAGTTTCAGCAGAATTCTCTCTTGGAGGCTCAGGCAAGAAAAACATATTGTGTAATGCGGTTTCCCAGGAGAAAGAAACTCCGCCTTCCTGAGCTTAGCTCCCAATAGCCCCAGACCACACTCCCCAAAGGGGCAGGTGTTCAACCCTGCCCGGTGTGGCCTACAGGTTGACAAAAATGGTTCTGATGTCAGAGTCTCTGGAGTTGAACCCTGGCTCTGACATTAACTGGCCGTGGGACCCTGGACCATGTGACCTAACCTTTACAATCCTCAGTTTGCCCAACTGAAATAGGGATTATAATCATAACCACCTTGGAATATTGTGAGGAATGAATGGCGTAATCCATGTGGAACACCTAGCTCGGTGCGTCGCCCATGTGATGGCTCAATAATTTTTATTGATGATAAATTCCCACTTCTACCTGTGGGCCTCCCTGAATTTCTGGATGTGACATGCTGTTTTGCATGGGTCTCACCCTATCCATCACCAGTGTTGTACCTGGAATGGCCACTGTGGCTCTTACTGTTACTGTAAGAAGCCCGTCAGCAATAACCATCAGGAAACTGAAAAAAATGAAAGTATATTACCTACAGGACCTAGAAATTATACAGCGCACCTGGCACCTCACAGCGATGTTGTGAGTAGAGAGGACAAGAGAGCGCACAGGCCTGGGGTTCTGGTTTTGTTGGGGTTCAGGGTGAGGGCCTAGGGTTTTGGGCTTACTCTTTATTGGTGAATTTAAAACATGAGAACAGGACTTTAAAGAACGGGAAGAGAAAAGAACAAATGGCCCAGGTGGTCAGTTATTGACATCAACCAAGATCTCTAAATCAAGGTCGCCTCAATGCAGGGAGGTGGCCGGGCCCTTTATCTAGCCCTGTGACTGGCAATGTGTTCATTCAAGATGGAGGCTGAAGTGGGTGCCTCTTTGAAGTGGGTGCCTCAGCGATCAAAGCTTAAGTCGGGCATTTGCATTACAAAAAAATCCTGTCAGGTCTTACACTACATACACCCATTCCTCCAAAGGTGGAGAGGTGTTATATTGTCACTGTATTTCAAAGTCACTGGCTTCCATGGAGAGGTGGAGGGGCAGGAAAGAATGTTCTATTCTGGCATGAGAATATCTGAGTCTAGTCCTAGTCCAATGCAGGTGATGGGGAATATGAGCCATGAATGAAGCTCCGTGTTGGGTAAACACAGAGCTGAATACACCATCCCTGCCCTCCCTGAGCACACAGTCTTGTAGCAGAGACAGGTCAACCAGGATAGTGGCCTTGGGTGGTCCCAGAATGCTGGGCCACCTTGTCATTGAAGATTAGAGTGTTGTACAAGACAAGCAACCCGTATATCCCATTAAAAGGCATTAGAATCAGGCTTTTGGCTAATCTTTGTGTGGAGGGTGACCTGCCAAGTAGAATAAAAATATTCCTTCCCCTCTTCAGGGAAGGGTTTTTGTGTTCCAGTCACTGGGCTCTCCTTGGTGTATCAGAGCTTGCTAAAGGTGTAGGTTCCTTTTCAACACTTTCTGATATGCCATTAAGTATTGTGACATAAAAGAATTTTGTGTAGGAGCTTAAAGAGGGATCAGGCAGGACCCAGGGCCAGGACAGCAGGGAGGAACTGAGGCCTGACTGCTCATGCTGCATTGCTGAGAGGAACAATCTAGTGGTCAGTGCGCAACAGAGGACCCTACTAGTCACTCTGAGGGGCAGCATTTGAGCCCCTCCTTGGGGACCAGCTCAGTGATCTGGGGATGGCTGATCCAGTCTGGCTGTCCATCATAACCAGGGAACCAGCCTCTGCTTGGGCCTCTAGACCTTCTCCCTGACTGTTCTGCCACAAGACGTATGTCATCAAGACCCTCCTCGCTCAGTGTCTGACATATTTTAGGTACTTCATTATAACAGATATTATTACTCCATCGAAGCAAAATTAAAACCAAAATCACATGCATTGAAAAAAATGGTTCCCCCCCCCCTTTTTTCTCTTTGTGGGACAAGATACTTTAGATTCTAGGCTTTAGAATAAGGATGGAAACTTTGCAGTACTAGACCCTTACCCTCCCAGCATATGTCCTGACAGACATCACTAATCAATCACAGCGGCTCTCCTTCTGAGCCGTGATGAAACCTCAGGAGCCTTCTAACACAGGCTATCACTACCCATAAATCTGAACTGGCAAGCACATGAAAGACATGTGCCATCCTGCCTTCCATCATTAGCATCATGTGATAAAAAGCAGATGTCAGAGCCCCAGGAGGCACTACTAAAAGACGCAGATAGAGAAAGAGAAAGCGAGAGAGAGAACAAACAAAAGAGCATGAAGAGGTTTTAGCACAGGGTTAAAGTGACAGTTCAGAGATGGGACTTTTCCTCTCTGGGTGTTTCTTTTGTCTTGGAATCGGAGTGACTGAGTCGGCACGAGGCTCCGCTCTGAATCCTGCATTGGCTGGAGCCTGGGTGCCAGCAGTCTCTCTAGAATACCTTCTAGGGCCGCACATCTGGGTTCGCATTGAACCCTGGCGATTTCATCCAGGGAGGCAGGTTCATTTAGAATTCCAAGGACCCGATTTATCTTGTGCCGAGCTGCCAGCTGGTAAAGAATGACCAGCCATTTCACCAACCGCCATGTTTCCCCCTCATCCCTCTTGCTCTGCCCCTCGGTCACAGAGGGTCTCAACACGGGAACGTGTTGGAGCCAGCTCATCCATCTCCGACCCAGGAGGGAGAAGTGTCCCTGCACCAGCCCCAGGCCTTCTCTCACAAAGGTAAGAGAACCAGAGCCAAGTTGACACTCCTTCCCTTAGGCAGAACCAGAGGAGGTTTAAGACAGAGAAAACAGGTCCATTCATCTTTTCTATGTTTCTTTATTCCATTCCACAAATATTTGCGGGAGCCCAGGGCAGTTGCCTAGGACCTAGAGGGAAGAGGTCGTAGAGATGGATCAGGTATGGTTTCTGCCCTCAGAGTTTACAGGACACAGGGGAGGCTATGGCAAGTGACCAGTAAGTGGAATACTGGATAATGTGATGAAACTGCGGGAGGTCACGTCGCACCGCCCGCTGCTGGGAACCCTACAAAGCGTCTTGAAGCCTTTGAATAAAATCAGATCTCCTGACCTTTGCTCACCCTTGTAAAACTTGTGATTCATTGGGCCCCGCCTACCTGTTGGACCTCACCTTAACCTACTGCTCCTGTTGCCTACTCTACTCCAGCTCCCACAGCCGGAAGGTCCCCGGGTCCCTCCAAAGTTCCCACCTTTGCACAGCCATTCCCTTTGCCGGCTCCTTCTTTTCCTTTGAGTCTCAGCTCTGTGGCCCCCCCCCAGGGTGGGGGCAGCCCTCTCTGACCCCACTGGCAGTTGCCACTCTTCAGCTTCCATCACACTGTCCCATATGAATTCTTCTCAGAGCACTTCTCCCAGCTGCTGTTTCTTGTCGATGTGTTTAGTGTCCGTTTTTCCTCCAGAATGAATCGAAGCTCCAGGAGAGCAGGAACTTGTCTTTTTTGTTCTTGACTATGTCCCCTGCACCAGCAACACTGACTGCCATCCAGTATGTGGCCAGCACTTGCTTATTTCATGCATGAGCAAGCTAATGCATGGTTTGGGGCACCTACCAGGCATCATGAAGGACACGTAATGGGAATGATCACATTGTCCCTACGCTACGCTAGAAAGTAGGCAGTGGTATTATCTCCCTTTCTACAGGGAGGGAACTCCTCACTTGTGAGAGGTCGGCCCACTCGCCTGAGCTCTTAGTTGGTTAAGTGGTGGACTTGGGATTTGAACCTAGGTCTGGCTGACTTGGGAACTTTTATTTTAGTGCTTTTCTTTTCAGTGTTTGAGTGTATGTGGATATATACCTATTATTACATACATTATTTTTCAAATAATTTTTATACAAAAGGTATTATATTGTTGGTAACTTGCTTTAAAAGAACTCCCAAACTAACAATGTGTTCTGTACACCTTTCCATGTCATTAACCATTTATCTACATGTGACTTCTAACATGTATACTCTATCATACTGTATGGCTCCAGCATAATTTATTATATTAATCCCCCATCTTTTGACATCCACAGGGGCTCCAACTTCTCACAGGTATATAACTAATGCGGGGGTAAATGTCACTGAACGTGGACTGGCCCACGTGTGTTTGAGATGGCAGTGTTTTCAATCCCATTTAAAGTATAGGGATCCTCCCAATAGCAATAGCTAACATTCATGGAGCCTGTTATATGTAGGCAAGTGATGCCCAATGAGCTTCTCTATCTCCGGACTCAGTGTTTTTGCTTGTTTTTAGTAGTAAGTCTTCTTTTATCCCCTATTTGGAACCCAGATGGCTGGCTTTGTCATTTGCTAGCCGTGTGACCTTAACAAAGTCAGTTCAGCTCTCTGAGCCTCAGTCTCATCATCTGTAAAATAGGGCTAATAATACTATCTAATTTACAGACTTATTGTAAGGATTAAATTAGATAGTTCAGGCGAAGAACCCAATAAGTAATAGCTACTCTTACTAGTCTGTCCCTGGAACGAATCAGGAATGAACGTGACTCTTTATTTAGACAGTGGGGCATGCTCAACCAGCCTGTCTTGATAGTCTGTTTGTCAGTCACCCTGCAACTCGGATTACTCTTTCTTTTGATCTTCAAATGCATCTAACCTGAGAAGTGGAGAGAGGGGATGAGAAAGTCCCCCCAGATCCCCTGCAGCCTCCAGCTGGCTGCAAAACTCCAACAGGAATCTGCTTCTCGAGGCACTGGCTTCCCATCTGGCTGTAATCGCCCGCCTGCCACCCAAAGCACTGGCACCTCACAAATTAGGGAAATCAGAGGCAGCCACTTCAGACGGCATGCAGGCAGCAGGATGCCGAGCGGCGGCAGAACCACTTGCTGAAGCTAAAATTAACAAGCTTCTTGGGTTGAAGGTTTTAATTAAAAAATGCTAGAGAATTATTTCCTTAATTTAGATACTTCTTCTTAGTAATCACGTTCCCCGGAGTGGCCCGAGACTGTATCTGCAGTTCATTTGATGGACGGTGTCAGCAGCCTGAGCTGCACAGGACCAGTGGGTGGCTGGAGTTTTGGGACACGGTTGTCAGGTGGGGTGGGTGCTCTTCGGGGCTCTGTCCTGGAGTCCCAGACCTCTTCATGCTGCTTGTTCCCTCCAGGCCATGGCGTCCTCTTCCCTGGCGTTAGGTACCAGGCATGTACTGTTGGCCTCTCCAGTGGCTTCACAGCCTAGATGTTCCCATGGTCTCCAGACCCACACCCCAGTGGGCCACTGGGACCAACACAGACAGCAGCGGGTCTATGGTGATCGCCTCCTCCTCTTCCATTCCCCAATTCAGTGCGTGAAGGGCTATATCTGGGTCCCCAGACCAGAATGCTGGGACACCCTAGATTCCTGGGGCAGACACTGTGCCCTGGCCATACCTCGCATCCATACCACTTAAAGGCATACTAGGTGGACTTTATCTGCTGGCACCTGCAGTTTGTGGCCTAGAACCTTCTCTGTCGCCTATATGTTGGTTCAGATGTGCTTGGGAACTAGTGCTCCTTCCTCCCCCAAATAACCTTCAGCTGACACTGACAGGAGCTGGCGTGTAAAGACCTAGGCTCCCTCGCTGCCCAAGGGGGTTCCTCTGCGGTCATGTTCTGCCCTGTCCTCAGAGTTCCCCATCAGGACTAAGCTCCATTTGCCCTCAGGGGGAGCCAAGTAGATCCTTTTTGGCTGTCTTCTCTTCCTCTCTCACCTTTCCCACTCTTTCACCTTGACGCCTAAATGAGATCCTCACTCTCGAATCCTGGTCTCAGGGTCTGCTACAGGGAAATTAAGGGCTCTCCTCTCCCTTTGAGCCACCATATCCACTGATCTTCAACGCTCATCTCCTTAAATATCTCTCCAATATGACCTCTCCACTTCCTCCCTGCTGCTACTGCCTGAGTCCAGGCCACCAGCCTCTCCCATGTGGGCCTCTGTCCAGCCTCTCAACCTGTCGCCTGGCTTCCCTTCTTGCCCCTGAAATCCATCATACAGATGCATTCAAAGTGGAATGAAACAATGCCATGCAATGGTTAATCCCCATTGCCTCCAGGCAACAGCAAATTCTCCCATTTGATTCACAGTGACCTCTGTGATCTCTGATCGCTGGGAGGAAGGCCTTGCACATGGTGTTCCTTAGGCCTGGAACCCCCAGCCTCCTTTGGCCACCTCCTTTGTCAGGCTCTTTCCTATTCATGTTGCACCTCAATAATCAGCCCTTCTGAGAAGCCTTCTCGGACTTGTCCTCCTGCCCGCAACTGAATTAGGTGACTGTTATCAGTCTGCTCAGGCTGCCCTAACCGAATCCACAGGCTGGTGGGTGGGGGGTGGGGTAGCTACTAAAATGTGCTTTCTCAGAGTTCCGGAGCCTCAAAGTCCAAGGTCAAGGTGTCAGCATGTCTGCTTCTCCTGAGGCCTCTCGCCTTGACTTGCAGCCAGCAGCCTTCTTGCTGTACCTTTACAAGGTCGGCTGGGTCCTAATCTCTTCTTACAAGGACACCGGTCCTGTTGGATTAGGGCTCACTCTAGTGACCTCATTTTACTTTAATCACCTCTTTGAAGGCCCGGTCTTCAAATACGGTCCCTAACTGGGGATAAGAATTCACTATAGGAATTTTAAGGGGCACTCAATTCAGCCCATAGCAGTTCCCTTTCTCTTTGCTCCCCCCACCCCCACCCGCCTCCCCTTCTTCTAACTCAGAAATGATCCCACTCTGATGTCATGGCCTGTCTCCCTCTCTTTCTCCCTAGCTAGACTGACATCTGCGAGGCCAGGACCCAGGAGTTTTTCACTGCTGTGTCCCCACAGTGCTCAGGACACTGCCGGGTACACAGTGAGTACTTGACAGATATTTATAAAGTACGTGAATATATTTGCCATCTTGGCCATCCTTCAGGTTAAGTGAGGGGGAAAGAGGGGGACGCACCTGTACACTGACCCGCAGCAGGACGTGGGGGTGGTGTCACTGCACAGGCACTCCACCGGACCCAGTTTCTCCTTTGGGACATCACCTGTTGGTGTTCTCTTCTTTGTCTGGTCGCCCTGCCCTCCTCCTGCTGTCGCACTGACCAGGCCTGTGTGGTGCGTCCTCGTGTACCCCGCAGTGCCTGCCGACTCTGCTGCTGTGGACCCCCCGCTTCCTCCGCCCCTGACAGGTCACTGTGGGGCCCTTCCTTAGCAGCTGCAAGGAAGGCAGCAGTTAATCTTGTTTAGGGTGGGTCACTCGGCCTTAAGGGTTAGGGTGGAGGTGAGGCCATCTCTGTTGTTTCGTGTCTGGCTGTGGCAAATCGAGTGGTATTTTCTTAATGACTTGGTGTGAACATTTCAGAGATGACTTCCTGTTTTTTTCTCATTGATCCTCTTGCCAGCTGCTGTCATCCTTTAATTATAAGTCACGGCTTCCCTCCCCTCTCCTAGCCTCTCTGACAAATAGATAATAATGATCTGTAAACAAACATGTACATGCACCAGGGGAGCAAAACTTGCAGGGAACTCTGCATGGCAGGAGGCAGGCAGACAAGCAAAAAGCATTGATGCTGCTCTGACCCCGGTTGGAATCACGGCTCTGCACTTTCTAAACCTGCATCACCATTCTGTGTTGACAAGAATATTCCATATCTGTGCTGTCCATATAGTAGCCACTGGCCACATGTGGCTATTGAATCCTTGTAATGTGGTTAATGCAGCGAAAGAACTTGAATTTTGATTAATTTTAATTTTAATTAATTTAAATCTAAATAGTGACCCATGGCTAGTGGCTACCATCCTAGTGCAGTTTTAGAGGCATCCAGGACACCTCTCTGAGCCTCTGCTTCCTCCCCTGTAAAATGGGATAACAATCTCTATTGCATTGGGCCAACACTAGCTGCTCTAACAAACAGGCTCCATGGCACAATGATGTCAGCAGGTCAGAAGTTTATTTCCTGCTCAGCAGTCTCTTAGCATGTCTCTTCCTAGGAACATTCAGGAATTCAAGCTGAAGGGCGCTGCTGCTTCCAACACGCAGCCGCTCAAGTGATCCCAGCTAAGTCAGCAGGAAGAGAAGAGCAGACTCCCAAGGGCAGGGGTTTTGTCTTAAGCAATCCAGGCAGAAGTTGCAACATCATTTTCACTCCTTTGATTCTTGGCAAGAACTCACATAACTCCAAGAGGGCTGAGAAATTCAGTCCTTATCTAGGCAGCTGTGTGCTGCTTAAGACGCTCTTGTTTTGGGACAAGGAAAGAACACATTTGCAAAGACAGGTAACGGTATCCATCACACCTACTTCAGAGAGTTGTTGTAAGGGTTAAGTGATATTATGGACATCCTACAGTGCTTGGGTATCATGATGTCAACTTTTGCTGTGAAAACAAAAACAGAAACACACCCTCACACTGAGTGTCTTAGAACAATGATTTAGCTCACAATCTGACCTGGGTTCACTTCACTGATTCTGGTCTCAGCCGCCTCGTGCCGTTTCACCTGCCGAATTGGGTTGGGTTGACAGGCAGCTGGTCCAGGACAGCTCCCCTTCCTCTCTGCTAGACTACCTCGTCTCTACTCTACTTACTATCTTATCCTCCAGCTGGCTACGGACAGGGTCCAGGATGGTGAGGGAACACAAGGAATTTGGGGGCTTAAGATTGGGCGCTCATTCACTCCTGCCACATCCTATGGACCAACGTACGTCACCGGGCCAGCCCAGATTCAGGGGCAGAAGAATGGACTCCATCTCTTGAGAGAAGGAGATGCAATGTCACAATTCCAAGGGGTATAGATGTAGGGAGGGGAATAATTAGAGCTATTTGCAAACAATCTGCCATAATTCGGCACACAGTTTATTCGATAAATGATTTCCAATATTATACTATTTTTTTTTTTTTTTTTTTTTTTTTTTTTTGGTGGTTCCCTGGCTGGGAATCGAACCCAGGCCGCGGCGTTGAGGGCACCGAAGCCTTAGCCACTACACCACCAGGGAACCCGATTTCCAATATTATACTATTAATTCATGAAGGCAAACGTATTTTTCTATATTGTCCACTCATTTTTTCATTTAAAATTGTGTTGAGTATTTACTATGGGTCAGGCTCTATGCTAAAGATAGGGGTTAGGTTTGATGTGTTGGGCATTCAACTGCCACTGAGAACTGGAGTGAATTTTTCTATCATAAAGAAGGAACAAATAAACTTCAGAATAGATGCTGGTTCTCTATCCTTCAGCCCTGGACTGACGCCCAGTATCCTCTTGTCACGTCCTGGTACCTCCGGTGACAAGGTACCCCTGCTGTTTTGGCTGTAGTGCGGTCCTCTCTCTGGGCCTGGGAGAATTACCAGTGGGGTTTCTAGCTGCCTGTGGCTCTGTCTGCTGGAGGGAGGCCCTTCTGGATGAACCTGGATGGATCCAGCACAAACTGACAAATGCCTTTGGGAAGAGAGAATAAACAGCCCACTGATTCAGAGGGCTATAAAAGGAATCCTTCTTGCTTCTGCGTAAAACGACCTGTCTCGCCTGCAAGATGAATCAGAAGTATAACGGGTGATAAATGGAAGTGATTTCCAAAGGACAGGGAAACATCAGGGGCCCCACAGTGAAGTCACAGCTGGTGACTATGAGGTACGCCTTGTGCCCAGTGGCATCCATCTCTGTCTCTCCCCAGGTACCTGTAGCCTTGCTCCCACTATTTTTGCAGCTGGGAACCTTGTTGGGCACATGCTCTCTCAACCTGACAACTTCCAAACAAAAGGAAAATGCAGATTGAAGACTGAAATGCCCCAGATAGGGGATCCTGGGAAGACAAGCACTCCAGGCCCTTGCCTTCTCCTGCCTGGCCTCGCTCTTGCTTTGGGCATCAGAGTGACTTGAGAACGAAGGAGACAGGGACCACTTGCATCAGAAAAGAATCACCCTTTGGGAGATTTTTCTCCCCAGCATGTTGTTCTGAAAAGTTTCAAAGCTATAGCATTGTTGAAAGAGTTTTGTCGATCGCAAGGGTTCTACCACTATTATTTTCTTTTTCTTGCTTTATCACTTACCCATCAAGCAATTAATCCTCCTCCTTTTTCTGCTAGATTTCAAAGTAAAGTGCAGTCATCAGCACATTTTGGCAGGGTGTCAGGATCCCACACCTGGCTCCCCAAATCACTAGCCAGGGGATCTGTATTTTTAATAATGGTCAACCCCACTTTGCAAGTGAGAAAATGGAAACTCAGAGGCGGATGACAGGACCGCATCAGGTCACATAGGAAGTAGGTGCTAAGGCGGGGATTTAAACTCATTCAAGGCCCTTATACCCCGAGCCTGTGCTCTGTCTGCCGTTTCCTCTCAGCCTTCTCCTGGCCCAGAACCGCCTGTGTGGGAGGAGCGCAGGGCACCCCAGCTGAGCAACTGTGTCTCCGACTTCCCTTAATGCTTCTGCTCAGAGTGGGGGATTGGGGCCAGACCCAGGGGTGGAGCCCATGGTTTGGACAGGGCTCCAACCTTGCTTGTAGCCCTTGAACCTGATAGTTATTGAACCTCTTGAAATCTGTAAAATGGACATGACAGTGGTTTCAGGCTCACGGGTTCAATGAGATTATTCATGGACAAGTGTATGTGCTAAAAAGAAGATTTTATGATGGTATTCATTAAATCTCAGTATATAAACTCAGTCTACAAACTCAGGCAGCCACAAAAAGTACAACTTAATTTTTTTTTTCTTATAACTAAACTCAGTTTAATTTTGAGCTCCTGTTTTACTTCGGATTCCTAAGATGAGGATTCACATAAAAAGTAACTTAAAAGAAAGTGGTCCCAGGAAAATCCGATCAAGAAATAGGCAAGTGACACCTCCGAGGGAAGGGGCCCAAGCAGAGTCCCATAGAGGTCACCTTCACTGAGTCCTGCAGGGGCATTGGGGACAGTGATGGTCACACGTCAGAGTTTTCTGGATCGTGGGCACAGAAGCTGCACCCGTCAGGTGTTAGCGAAGGGCCGTCCTGGGGGATGTGATACCCGGCACTTTGGCTTCTCTAGGTAGGCCGGCCGAGGGGGTTCTGGGAGGCTGAGGGCTGCCATGGAGCATCAAAGCACACGGGCAGACAGTGTCCATGAAAATGATAAAGGGCCTGAGGATGTAGGTGGGGCACTGGTAGCATCTCCTTCAGACCCCTTGTGCTCTGAGTAGAAATCTAGTCTAGGTCTCATGGAGTTTCCTTGGGGGCTGTCTGTCCTCCCTGCCCTCCAGGTCATTGCGACATGAGTCTGAATTTCTGACCCAAAGGTCCTTTCAGGCCTCCTGCGTGTGCCGTAGGAGTCCTGCTGCTGCTTTCACACTGCTCTGGGATTTAGGAAACTGTCACCAGAGCCCCTCGGCACCTGATGATGATTCTGCTTCCACACAGGGCTGGGGCTGCGGGCAGGCCTCTCAGGAGGCTGGGACTTGGGTTCACGCGTCACACCTGTCCTGTGCTGGGCACTAAGCATCCCGAGGCCTTATCACTGCCCCTCCCCTGGTTACAGCCAAGGGAGGGGCTGGTGCAAATGCCTGCCGTTCTCAGATGCCCCGACCCACCTGGGGGTCCTCCCCTGATCCCCACATAGGCCTGAGAGTCAGGTGGGTGAGGAGTAGAGTTCTTTCTTGCGTCCTAATACTTATGTGAGCACTTCGGTTCTCTTATTCCCCGCTTCCTTGATTCCAGGGGAGCTTGTCCAAGAATAAGACATCTTGTTCTTACTAAACATTCTTCCAAATACTCTTGGGGGCACAAGAGTGTGCCTCACACGTCAGCGTCATCGGAACCACCTGGGGAACTTGACAACACCGGGCTCTGCGCAGGGCCGAGCTCCCCGGGTACCGATTCCGGAGGCAGACCTCACTGTGCTCGAGCCAGGGCCCTGACTGCTCTATCATGCCTCCTTGTCTGTGACAACTCTTCCGTAGGCAGACATGCCTGGCCCGCCGCTTGCTGCCTGAGTGGGTGGAAGAGATGAGCTACAAGGAAATGCAGTGTGGAAAACACCTCCGGCACCTTGGGCTGCTGTGCAGGGCATGATCCTCACCTGTGAAGCGCCACTTAAAATAATTGTGACCAACTGTGATGGTTCAGTCCCCAAGGGCCCTCCTTACTTCCGTTCACATGTCCTCATCATACAGACACCCCACTGTGGTTTTTGTAATTTGGGGGTGTTTTTTCTCTTCCCCTTCTGCAGCAGCCTCTTTGCCCAGTCCTCCCCACCGGATTGTTTCTTCTGTCTTTGTGGTAGATACAGGGTTAGACAGAAACCCACCTGGCTGTGGGTGCTTCCTCAGTGTCATAGCGAACGGTGGCTGTGTGCAGACAGACCACTTGCTTTGGGGGCAGGAGGCAGCTGAGCCCCGTGGGGAGGAATGTGGATTCTGGGCGGATATTCTGCATTTGTTACTTTTTAGGCATGTGACTTCAGGCACGTTCGTTTCTCTGAGTCTTGGTTTCTTCCGTGGGAAACTGAGGGTAATAGTGATGTGATCACCACAGAGGGGGGCTGTGAGGACGTCAGTGAGCAAATGTACCAGAAGCACTGAGTGCAGGAGATGAGTGACTGTTACAAGTCTCCATAACAGCAGGGGTTTAAATTTGGGGGTCTTAACCTGAGGACCCTTCATTCCCCTTTGGCTGCAGATAGAGGAAAGGGGGAGGGACCGGGTTTGAGAAACAGTGGGGGTTGGAACATGTCAGTCAAGGACAGGGGACCAGTGAGAGGGAGGCTTCTAAGCCATTCTAGACAATGTCTACCTCACATGAGACCAAAGTATCTTTTGAGGTCCCACTGGCTCTGAATTGGCTTTGTTAGAAATAACGCTTGCATAGAACGGGGCATGAGACAGTGGTGGACAGTAAGTAGGCATAGGTGAGGTTTAATTTTACATTTGAGAGAAATCCCAGCTCTGGGTTGGGAGGAGAGAGGGGAGGAGTGCAGAAACCCCCTTTATAGCAGCTGTCATGTATCGGGGCCGACTATGTGCTGAGCATTCTTCTAAGAACTTTACACGTTGTCTCCTTTCATCGTGTCTTAGCTTGGGCTCCTGTAAGAAATCCCATGGACCGGTGGGAAACAGCAAACATTTCTTTCTCACAGTTCTGGAGGCTGCCAAGTCCAAGGTCAGGGCACTGGAAGGGCTTGCTTCCTGTTTTGTGAAGGGCCACCTGCTTTCATATCCTCATGTGGTGTAAAGAGAGAGGGAGCAAGCCCCCTCATGTCTCCCCCTATAAGGGTACTGTTCTCACCTTGGGGGCGCCACATGTATGACCGATCACCTCTCAAAGGGCCCCACTCTAGACACCGACACGTTGAGGGGGAGGGTTTCAATGTATTCATTTGGGGGGACACATTCAGTCCATAGCACACCCCTGTAACAACCACCCTATGAACTAGGTACCGTTTTGACCCCATTGTGAGAGATGAGGAGGCACAGCTTAGGGATGATAACTAAGTCACCCACGTTCACATTGCTATTTGGTGACAGTGCCAGGACTTCAATTCAGGTCTGGCTCCTGATCCGGTGTCCTTTGCTCTGCTATATTCAATGCTGTCATTGCAAGGTGAATCCCTCTTCTGCCTCCAAACAACCCATTAGGGCAATGGCTCTTAAATTCTTCGAGAAGCCAGTGCATCCGCTCATCTGAAAGCATATACGATTTCATAACTCCTGAAGCTGTGTCCATTAGGAATGCCCAGTTCAGTGTCGGTTCTGTGCAGTTCACATTTTCCTCTTGGGCTGTCACCCTCACCTTACAGTCCCTGGCATGGACAGGGCAGGGGATCAGCAATAAGCCAAATAACAAGTAAACATCATACTAGGCTCATTCATCCATTCACAGGGATTACATTGTCGTGACCTTGGCCAAGCCGTTTCACCTCTCCAGGCCTGTTTCCTTGTCCGCAAAAGAAATTGGTACTAGTGCCTACTTCGAGGGCTTTACAGAGATTTCATCTGATATAGTATATGAAGTTTTTAGAACAGGGCCTGGTGCATCCGAAGTTTTCCACTAAGTATTTGCTACCAGATTGCTATTCTCGTTTGTCCAGAAACAGTAGTTTGTATTGCCTTCTCCCTTCTATTAATCACATTTTCTTGAGTAGGCTTCTTGCCTCTTCAGCAAGGCACTGAGCTCTTGAGGGCAGCCAGACTACTTGGGATTAGATCCCAAATTTGTCTCTCTCTAACTGGGTGTCCTTGGGAAAGTCCCTTCACCTTCCTGAGCCTCAGCTTCCTCCCCTGCAAAATGGGAAAATAAGAGCATCTACCCTGCAGTACTGTTTTATGTGTGCAACAAACTAGAACAGTACCTAGAACCTAGTAAGGGCTAGAGAAATGTTAGCTTCTATTGTTGTTATAGTTACTGGCATTGTTATCAATACCACTATCCCACTGAGAGCTGAGCTTACAGATGGAGCTCAGCAAATGCTGGTTGGTTGACAGGTGACCCCTTGCAGGTCAGACCATCAGTTACACTCTAGTCAGTGGCATTCCGGTTACTGGTAGCGTGGCCTCTGCTGTAATATGGAAAGCAGCAGATCCAACATTCACCCTGCCTGATGTAGGAACGAGAATCCAGGGTGGAAACAGACACTGAAATATGATGCTCCCGGCCCAATAAAATTGTCAGATGGGCTGCTCTGAGTAAGTGCCTGATTAAGCGAATCTAACCGCAGCTGTAGGTGATTCCTCGGCACCATTGATGAGCTGGGGATCGATCGATCGTCTGGGCTCCAAGCAGAGGCGGTGCAGGGAGGTGAGGGTGTCTGGGCAGGCCTCCACTGGCAGAAACAAATTAATTATGTCTCCAGGGCTGCCTGGCAGGAGGGCCATAAATCATGGCAGTAATCGATGGCTTGCAGGGGTGGACAACCCTGTGATGGGCATAGGGGATCCAGAGGAGGTGGAGGGACCAGGGTCTCAGCAGGAACCAGACCAAACAGCCTGAAACACGACTCTACTCTTTTTAACTGTGTGACCTTGGGCAAGTCACTTAACCTTGCAGGAACCATTTCCTCATCTACGAAAGAAGGCTACTGATACCTCCCAGGGTTACCGGGAGCACTGAATGGAATGCAGACAGTCTACCACTGATCTGTCCATGTGGCAGCCCCACATGGCTGTTGAGAACTTGGAATCCAAATTGCAAGGTGCCATCAGTGTAAAAGGCCGTACCAGGTGTCAAAGGCTCAGTGTGACGAAAGGAATGGGAAATAGCTCATCAATGCTTTCCACATTGATTGTTCAAATAATAACATTTTAAGTTATTAGGTTAACTAATATATATATTAGTAACATTAATCACTCCTGCTGCTTTTAATTTTTTAAAAAATGTGGTTTCTGGCAAAAAAACGAAGGGAAAATATGGATCACATGTTGAAATGATACTATTTGCAGTAGGTTGATTTAAATAAAATACATTAAAATGAATTTCACCATTTCTTTTTAGGTCTTTGAAAAATGTGGCTACAAGGAAATCTAAAGTTATATATGTGACTCTCATTATATCTCTGTTGAATGACACTGGCCTAGTCCTTTCTTTCTCTCATATGTTTTCATGAAATTTGCTAAATGGTTGTGCCATCCTGGACAATGTGTCTCTTCCTCCCTGAGGCTCAGTTTCTGCATGTGTCAGAGAGAGAGAGGGTAACCCTGGTTAATACTTGGTGCTGTGCTAAGCAGGCTGCACACACTGGCTTTTTTGCTCCTCAGAACCACACAAGGGAATAGGCTCCACCCCTCTCACAGCTGAGGAAATTGGGACTCCTATTGGTAAAGCCCTTCCTAAAGTTTTGTAACCATGAGGAAGCAAAGAGGCAGGATTTCAACCTGATTCTGCCTCTCTTTACTACTACGGTGCACTTGGCTTAATTTATTCACTTGCTTAATTTAGAGCCTCCAACACACCCAGATATCTGGGCAGGTAGGAATTTGCATGCTCAGGTAGAAGTCCTCCTTCAGCCCAAGTGCACCCTGGAGCTGGAGTCTTTCTATTTGCTGAGGGGGTGGGCTATTCTAATCTGAGAATTGATTAGCCCCCCTAACTTCCTCCCACTCACCCCCTACCTGACATCCTCACAGCTTTCTGAAAATGCTATGCTAATTTTATCACCTGGAAGTGATATTTCCAAACAAATTGGCTGCTCTGTTTGCTCTCTTTTCATGGAGTATGGGTGCCTGTGTTTGTGGAATAATTGCATTGCATGATGTGGATCAGTTTTTAAATTTGTAGGTGTGAGAAGGTTGTGTGCCGAACAGCCAAGGGGTGGAATGTAATGGGCACCTCTGTGTGTGTGCGTGTGCATACGCCCACGTGCCCTTGAGCCTTTCTCTTTATTCTGAGAACAACGACATACCCTTTCTGTATGAAACTGTCCCTCCTCCCCTCCATTTCATGCCCCTGGGCTGCCACACACAGAGCCCCATCCCTTTGACTGCTGGGGTAACCCTGTAACCCAAGCTAGGCCAACCAGAATCCCTTTCTTGGGGGTTTGAATCTTAAGTGAATACTGCAGGGACAACAAGAATTAATTTATTTGTCCTTTGAGGCAGCCCACCATTCCTGCTGCTGAGTCGCCTTGCTCTGCCCTGGGTACTAGCCTTTCAGTGGCCTGTTGTTTAGCTCATGTTTCGATTCTGTGAGCTTCTAGTAACTTTCTCATTTGCCCTCGCTTTGCTTCTAAGCTAGACTCAATCTGTTTTTATTTTTCCGTTGAGAGAGTCCAAAATGTTACAGAACTGGCCACCAACAGAGAGGAAGGACCCCTTCTCTGTACTGTCTGCCTTGTAGGAGGATGTGGGCGGAGGAGTTTAAGTAGGGAGAAGTCCTAACAGGACGCTAACTCAGCAGTGGCCTGAGATGTTCAGAGCCCTTCTCAAACTTTCTGCCATTTCTCAGGATTCATGTTTCCGTGGTTCTTGCTTCCAGACTCTGTAGCCCCATAGCACTCTACACTTGAAACACAGCCTCCTGTTTGAGTTCCATTTAAAAAAAAAAAAGAAAGAAAGAAATCCAACTGTACAAATCATTTGTGAGGACAGTAGAATTTTCTGCAGATTTCAGGGGTAGGGGTTGAAGACAATAGGAGTTGACATTGCGTTAACGCGAACAAGTTTAAAATGAACCATTAGGCACCACGGTTTAGAAAATGTCCCACTTTCTGGGATTGATTTCCCTCACCCCCACCTGTCTGTATCTTGCTGGTTTTTCTCTTCCTTTCCTCTCCTCAGGCCTTTCTCATGTCCCTTTCTTGCCCTCTGCCCTGAGGAAAAAATTATTCTCATTGTCTAGCACATAGTCACTTCGGACTTTTCTCTAAAAGCTTTCGGAGATCTGACGTCTAGGACCTTGTATCTTGCTTTCCATTCCCCACCCTGAGATTTCAGTAGCCAGTTGTTAATATGATGATACTTTCCCCATTTAATTGCATTGACTGTTTTTAGCTATGACCACAGGTTGGCACAGGAATCCTTATCTTAACCTCTCCCACTACTCTCCTCACTGCCTTCCAAGGTGCCACCCCCAGAACCAGGGGTCTGTCTGCGGTGCCAGGCATCTGCTGAGAACAGGAGAATGAGTGATGTTCAGTGTCACCATGGTGCGGGGCAGGGCGGGGAGTAAAAGAGAACAGCTCCCATTTAAATGAGCACTTACTCTGTGCCAGGCCCTGAGCCAAGTACTTTCCCGGCATTGCCTTATTCAGTCTTCATGAGGACATAGGAGGTGGGTACCCAAATGACCCCCTGTTCCCAGATGTGGATACTGGGGTTTGCAGGAGCCAGGTATATCTAGGCCCCCAAATCTCATGACCCCACTGTTCCTTGCCTGAAGATCAAACAGAATTCATTCCCGCCCCCACGCCCCCTCTCCCCACATAGTCTGGCCTGCACTCTTTAAATCTACTTTTGGATTATTTTTACCCTCCAAATGGCTTGGTAACAGCGAGAGCCCTGAGTCCTTCTCTTCATGCTCCAAATTAAATTACATCCATCAGCCTGGCGCCAGCACTATTGTTCCCAGGGCCTTCCCAGCTTTAATTAGAATATTTTTATTTTCCCTAGGAGAGGGAGGACAGCCCATCTCAGCTGCAGTAACCTTGCCAGGGGCCAGAACCTGGAACTGTGGGGCTCATGGGCCATCAGATGGAGCAGCTAACAGGAGATGGAGTGGAGGGCCCTGATTCCGTGTTTGCATGGGCTCCCCTCTGCCCTCTCCCATTCTCATGAGCTGGTGTGGTGCTAAAAATGGTGAAGAGGGAGCCCAGGAAAAAATGTCTTTGAAAAGATACACACATGTGCATGTTTGCACTAATGCACACACACACTCACACACTAAGGAGTGAGGGACAAGGGAATCAGCTTGTCCGCATATGGATTGAAGTTCAAGTGCAGCAACACCAGAAGGACATGTGTGGAGAAACAAGTGTAAGACTTCACTCCAAATGCTGGGAGCAAGGTTGGGCAGTGGTTAGTGCAGCACTACCTACTGGAAATACAGAGGGGGCCCCCCAAAATGCATACACATTTTAAGAAATGGAAAGGAAAAATAGTGTATTAAAATTGTAATACTCAATATGTACTGATAACAAAATGTGAAGACAAGTCATGTTTGACTTCTGCAATTACAAGAGGTGCTCAAAGTGGTTACCATCAGCATCCAGAAATACACAGATAACATCATTTTAAATGTGTATACATTTTTTTGGCACCCAGTATAATGTTTGCCTCCTATGTAATTTAAAAATTTCTAATAGCCACGTTAAAAAAAGTAAAAAGAAACCAGTGAAATAAATTTTAATAATCTCTCCTATTTAACACAGCACATACAAATGTTATCATGTCAACGTGTCATCAACATGAAAAATCATTTACAAGATTTTTCAAACCAAGTCTTCAAGTTCTACATTCACAGCACATATCAGTCTGCAAATTGGACGCTTTCAAGGCTCACAGCCTCGTGTGGCTGCCCAGCTGGAGGGCGGGGTTTGGGACCGGGCTTGGCACCTCGGGGACTGACGCTCTGCACTGGTGGTTGTTAATGGCAGTATCTTGGACAAGTTGCGAATCTCTCTTCTCTCTCTTCTTTTGTCTGTGGGCTCTGTGATGACAGGGCATCTAACTCTCAGGCTGCTGTCAGCATTAAATAAGGCCATTTACGCAAACCCCTCAGCAAGAGTACCTGTATATGTATTAGTAGGAGGTCTTGGTGTGTTGACTACTCAATGATTGTGCCGTAGAATAATCATAGCTAATATATAGGATGGTGTAATACAAGCTAGGCATTTTGCTGGTTGCTTTACATTTGTCATCCACGTTAACCCCCATCACAGTACTTACATGTAGAAACGATTCATGTCTATATTTCACAGACACAGAAACGGAAACTCAATTTGTCATTTTTTAGCTGTGTAACAGGGCAAGTCATTTACCTCTCTATCCAGCCATGTAATATGAAAAATAGAGGCATTTATGGCTGGATTTTTTTCTGGACAGCCTCATATGTATCAAACCCCTGCCCCATACTCTAGAAGACCTAATTTTCATATAGTAAAATACACAGATCTCAAATCCACAGGTCAATTAATTTTGCCAGATTCAACGGTCTGGTATCGCCTAGATCAATTTATATAAAATCACTCTGAAAGCTTCTCTGTGCCCCTTCTCAGAGGTGAACACTATTCTGATTTCTATCACCACAGAGTAACTCTGCCTGCCCTTGAACTTCAGGTGCATGAAAGCCTACGGTATAAACTCTTTTGTGTCCCAATTCTTTCACTCAGCAGAATTTCCGTGAAGTTCATCCGTGTGGTTGCATATACCAGTGGTTCATCCCTCTTTATTGGTGAGTAGTATTCTGTTGTAGGGACACATTTTTTTTTAATCCTTTCTCTTCGTTGTAGACATTTGAATCGTTTTCTGTCCAAGTCTTTCTTTCATTTCTCTTGGGTAAATATGTTCAAGTACAATTGCTGGATCCTATGGGAAGAATGTGCATTACTTTACTAGAAACTGGCAAACATTTCCAAAGTAGCTGCAACATTTTGCTTTATGTCATAAGCCTAGGCTTCCTCTGCTGTGAACTGGGAATGATATGAGTTCCTCTGTTATTGTGAGAAGGAAGTCAGGTACTTGCATGCAAAGTGGCTTAGCCGTGATCATTGTTATTTGCATTTCCTCTCCTGTGGGGGAGATTTGCACCAGTGGTGGGGAGAAAGAGGGACAAGGACGGGTCCCACAGTCAGGGTATTGTCGGCATACATGTCAGCACCTAACAGGAGATGGGTCACTGTGGAGGTGTCCTTCCTCACCATCTCCTCAGCGGGATCTCTTCTCCCTGCTGCTCGGTGAGGCAATTCAAATAACCGTGATTATTTGCATACACTCCAAGCCAGAGAGGGCAGGAGACAAACAGCTCCCACAAAACATCCCTGCCACCACCTTGGCCAGGAAGGGGCACTCTAGCTGGAATTCACAGCCATTCCCTGAATCCTTGCAGATGCAGCATTCTTTAGCTGCTATGATTAAGGCTCTGTCACAGCTGCCACTAGAAACAACTCTCCTGGGAATTTGGTTTTGGTTGTCAAAACGGTTCCAGTTTAAAACCCTGCATATAAAATCCAAGCCCTGAAGCTGGTGATTTTGAAGGTGTGTCTCTGGGGGGTTCTCCTGTCTTGGAACTTCCCATCTATATCTTTTTATATAGATTTCAAAAGGCCCAGTGGCTCAGAGTTAGACAGACATTGGTTCAACTCCAGCTCTGCCTCATACTATCTGGGTGACCTTTGACAAGACAGTGCCTCTTTCTGAGCCTCAGTTTTCCCATGTGAAAAGCAGAATCATTATTAATTTTGTGGCCAAGACCACAAGTGTCCTTCTTCCACCCAGTAGCCATTCTCCCATTTCCTTGCCTGGCTTGTGGTTGGACTCATGGTCTCCGGGAGTAAAAACTTCATTTCCTATCACTCTCTTCTACTAGGGGTAGTCACATGACTAATTCTGGCCAGGGAGATGGGAGCAAAATGTTATGAGCAAATGCCTGGAACAGCCCTAAAAGAAAGAAGAGAGCCTTTCTTTGCCCCTTCCTCTGTCAGTTGGCTGGAATGTGCTTGTGCTGCAGAGGCTCAAGCAGCCATGTTGGACCACAAGGAGAAAGCCACATGCTGAGGATGACAGAGCCTCAAGAAAGAAGGAACTCTAGTCATTGACATGTGTCAACTGTCTTTGGGCTCATTTAACATGAGAGAGAAATAAATTTCTTTCTTCCTTAAGCCACAGTTATCTTGTTCTTGCAACCCATCTGGATCCTTTTTTTTTTTTCTTTTCAGGAAAGCACAGGGAATTTATTGAAACGGAAGTATACCCCCAAGAGGGAAGTACTGGCGAACTCAAATTGAGTCCTGCCGGGGAAGTCCTGACCAGGGGTATTAACTCCCCGAAGGGCGGGAATTGGTGACGTCCCGTTAACGTGGTGCGTCGGTTTCTGTTCTTGGGAGGATTAATTCCTGTAAAGTCATTAGCATAGTGCCTGGCACAGGAGATCACTCAGTCTGTTAATAGATGTTTGTATTATTTTAAAGGCAAGAACAAAAGAGATGGTGAATTGTGGCTGGGCAATCCGGTGTGCCATTTATGATATGATTTAGGTGAAAGAAATTATAAATAGTGCTCCTGATCTGATGATATGTGTGTGTCCCTCCCCAAGGTCTATACGTCTGCCAGAACCTTAGAGATGCGCATTTCCTTTTTGGAGGGGACGGGTCTGTTTATTCCCAGGGCTTTGGTCTGGGTGGAGCTGGCCCCCATCCTCAAGCAGCTCTCCTCCTCTCTCTGGATCTGGAATCCCTTCTTTTCATTTCTAATCACCCGGTCTGGGGTGATGGCCATGTGCTGTGCTGTAATTCCTCGTTTTTCCCCCAGTGCAGGGTGCCCATATGATCCTTCACTGCCTTTTTTTTTTATCCAGGAAGTAAGGCTCACCTGCTGTAGCTCTTGAGGAGACAGGGAAAACAGCCACCCCAGTTCTCCTTCCTTAAAAGTAGAAATCTGAAAACAGGAGCCCCATATCCATGTTGTTCCCGCCTGCTGGGGTGCTTCCTGGACTCCCACCTACAATAACAAGATCATCACGTGTTGAGCTCCTGTTCTGTGCTAATCTTGGTGCTAAGCCCCTCCCGTGCATTCTCCCACGCATTCTCTGCACCCCGGCAGGTCTGTGCCCACTTGGCAGGTGCAGAAACGGAGGCTCAGCGAGGTCAGAGAACTTGCCCAGCATCAGCCGCTGGTCTGGAGTCAGGCGCCACGGCTCTGCTGCTACACGACCCCTCCTTCCCACAGTCGCCTTGCCCCTCTGCAGGCCTCGGCCCTGCGCCGCGCTGAGTGGGTGCTGAAAACAGACACTGCCGTCGTTGCCCCGGGAAACGGGAGTCTCAGCCGGGGCTGGCCTCAGAATCCCTCTGCTCCTTCTTGGTAAACAAACATCTTCCTTCCAAACAGAAAAGGCTTTGTCGGTCCTTTAGATCAGCGGTCCTCAACCTGTGGGTCGTGACCCCTTTGGGGGCCGAAAGACCCTTCCACAGGGGTCGCCTGAGACCATCGGAAAACACCTATCAGATATTTACATGACGATTCATAACAGCAGCAACATGACAGTTATGAAGTAGCAACGACAATAATAGTATGGGGGTCACCACACCGTGAGGAGCTGTATTAGAGGGTCACGGCCTTAGGAAGGTTGAGAACCACGGGTTTAGATTACAGAAGCCCTTTGTGGCCTTCTAAAACACACCGACGACGTATAAAGGTGTAAAGGAAATCCTGAGCTTCGCCATCCAGAGGTTCTCACATGTGAGTGTCCTAGAGTCCTCCTGTGGGTCGGCCCTGCTGGCTGTGCCCCACACAGCCTCACCCCTGCTCCTAGGAACACCCTGTGCGCCCCCGTCCATCCGCACATCCTTCCCGTGTGCTTTTTACAGTCACACGATGCACATTTCCCTCCTCGTATTGTCAAATGATGCCTTTCCACTCCTTCCCAGAAAATAGACCTCGCAGAGTGTGGACTTCCCAGAACCACCTGAAAGCTCTGGGTTGGGACAACCCAGGGGAGGACTGCACGCCTCTAGCCACTAGCCCCTTTGCCTCACCTCATTCTGTTGAGGACTAGATGAGTTAACACGCCCGTAGCATGGTGCCTGCCACGCAGGGTCTCAGACATCCTGGATTCCTTCTGCTGTGGCTTTATTTTGCTCACGGGCCTAGCAGAGTCATTTTTGTTTTGGGTTGTGCTTGTTTTTAGAATCTGGGGTGCTGAGGCTTGAGGTGCTCTTATTCCTTGGCTCATGGCACATTTACATGAATGTCTGCAAGCATCTCTCCCATGTGTCACTCATTCATTCATTCATTCATTCCCATTGGTCTTCGTGCCCCACTCCCATTCCTCCTACCCTATAGACACCCCATGGGCAGCCAGTCTAATCTGTTTGACATATTTTCCTTGTACCTGGAGAACCTGTTTTGTGTGCATGTGTTTTTCATTTACCTAAATGGTACTGTGCTGTGGGTTTCATCCTGTTTGTTGCTTTCTTCCTGGTATTGTGATTTGAAGACCCACCTGTGCTGACACACCTACATTTAGAACTGTTCCATGGCACTCCCTAGTGTGTCCACCATATTTTACTCTTCTCTTTATTTAGGGGTAGACACTAGAGGCCCTCGGCTTGCTGCCACCACAGGCAGCGTGGTGTCCAGCATCCTCGGGGGTCTGAATGGAATTACTCTGTAATAGACTGCCCCCAGCTGCCCCCCCACTCAGTACCGTCATGAGATGCAAACGTCAACAAGTATCTTCTGATGGACTGCACCCGCCTTGGGACGCTCCCCGTCTTCTACTTAGGGTTGTTTCTGAAAAGCCAAAGGTTCACTATTTAGGCATAACCATGTATACCTATTTGGCACCTTCTCCCATTTCAGAACTACGGTGGCTACTCAGAACCTCATTCAGTTAGTTTGTCTAGAAAATCAATGGAACAGAAAGAGTGGGAAGGCCTTGGGTTTGAGTCCTAGCTCTGCCTCTTACCACCTATGTGCCCTTCGTACCTGGCTTCACCTCTCTGAGCCTCAGCTTTGCTGTCTGTAAAATGGGTGTCTAACAGCACCTGTCTTGTAGGGTGTTGCGAGAGATAATGAGATGATGCATGAGCACCTCTTAAGACCTTGCTTGGCAATACCCACCAGCTGCTCTCACTGTGTTGATGTGAATTTTAATGATGGTTACAGGAACAGCAGCAACAACAGAATGTGCCTCCAGTAAGTCTATGTAGGACTGACTGCTTGCTGAATGTATTGCCTCTCATTTCTGCCCCCTGCATTTGCCATACCCCCATGAGGAGGCAGTAATGAGTCACAAACCTGTGGTCTGAGCAATGAGCACTCAGAAACTTCATAAAATACCTCTGCAGAACTTCTTTCTATGGGTTTCAAGCCATGACCCTCGCTGTTGGAAATGTTTTTTGGGCTCATTCCTACCCTAGCTTCCAACACATTTTTATTAAGCAAGTGCCAGTTTTCTACATTACCTGACAGGTTTAACTAGCTTCACATTTATATTTTAATTCAGGTACTTGGTTTTCATTGTTTTCTGCGCATCCGGGCCTCCTGAAGCCTGGCTGCAGGATTGGCTTTTTCCTAAATCATTCTTTCACACTCGATCCTGCTTTTTAGGACATGCACACATTGATGTAGTCAATGGATATTTATTGAGCACTTACTATATGGCCCTCATACGTTGCTTGACTTGAGTAAAACATTGTTCTTCTGAAACATTCATTCCATAGGGGAAGGCATGTATTAGACAACTAATTACACACACAATAATTTAAGTTAAAAATGTCATCAATTTATTATATGTTATACTATACTATAAAACATACATGCAGAGAAATAAGTATAAGAGGACACATGAAAATGTGAATGTTGATTTGCTTTGGATGATTCTTATATTGGACAGGACTCAGTTGCAGGAGTCAGGAACTCAATTTAAATTCACTTAAGTAAGAAAAGGAATCTGTTGTCTCATTAAGTTGAATGATAGGAAATTGTCATTCTTAGGTCAAAAATGGTCAAATACTGGCAATTGTATATGGTTCCATTTAATAACTGAAAAGTCTGTTAAGGATTGGCTTTAGGAACAGCTGGATCCAGGTGCTCAGACACTGTCAGAAATCTGTTTCGCCACACACTGCAGCTCTCCTTTCCTGCTTCATTCTCAGGCAACAATGGCCACTCTCTGCACCCAGGCTCTTGGTAGGTTAGGGCAAGAAAAAGAGGCCTCTTTCCCAATGATTCCAGGGACAGTTCTGGGCAGAGCTTTAATTGGCTGGGCTTGGTTGTACTCCCTTCTGTGATCCAATCAATCACTGTGGCCAGGCCTGGGATGCTCTGATTGGCTATTTCTGGGTCCCGTGCTCCTCCCTCCCACCAGCTTGGTTGTAGAGTCAGTCCCTAATTAGTTGGAGAGAGAGTAGGGCATGTATGTTTTTCAGAGCAAAATCTGAGTACATACAGTAGTCCCACCTTAACCATGGTTTTGCTTTGTGTGGTTAACCAAAGTCAACTGCTATCCAAAAAACATTCAGTTGAAAATTCCAGTTATAAACAATTTATAAGTTTTAAATTGCATGCTGTTCTGAGTATCATGAAATATTGCTCTCTATTCTACGCCATTCTACCCTGAATGTGAATCACGCCTTTGTCCAGTATATCCACGCTGTTAGTCACTTGGTAGTCGTCTGGGTTATCCGATTGACTGGCGCAGTATCACAGTGCTTGTGTTCAAATGAGCCTTATTTGACTTAATAATGGCCTCGCAGCACAAGAGTAGTGATGCTGATAATTTGGGTCTAAGTTACGGCCAAAGAGAAGCTGTAAACTTTATCATAGGCATGTATGTGTAGGAAAAAACATAGTACATACAGTATTCGGTGCTACCTGATGTTTCAGGCATCCTTTGGGGGTCTTGCAACGTATCCCCCTCGGATAAGAGGGGGCTATTACTGTACTGCTACTAGATATATCAGGAATAAATGACTGCCTGAGGGAGAGTTCAGGCAATTATTTCCTCTTTATTCTTTATAATTTTTTTCCTCTCTGCATTTCTTAAATTTCTACAATGAACATGAATTACTTGCAAAAAAACATTTTTAAGTTATTAAAAAGAAACCCAAAGGTATTGAGAATGGAATTTGGACACGAATGTGGTATGGCTTTATTCCAGGCTGATGATGGCTTTCTGTGTTATCCCTTCCAGGTACAATTTGCATTTTAACCAGAGTCAAAACACCACGACTCCAAGGAGAGTGTAATGAAGGAATTCAGGCACTGAGCAAGCCTGGGAGGCCCCAAGTCCATTGTTTGCTTTCATTGGGGCCCTGTTGAAATCCAGTTGACCTTGAAATAGGCTGACCTGATGTTTTAAATGGACAGGAAACAACGGTCCTTGTCCTGTTTCAAACGGTATGGATGGTCAGCCTACTGACCCTGTGAATTTAGCCCAGTGAGACTAGGCTGACCAGACGTACCATTGAAACAGGACAGGACCATTGTTTTCTGTCCCATTTAAAGCGGGATGTCCAGGAGTTCCCTGGTGGTGTAGTGGCTTAGGCTTTGGCACTGTCAACACTGCGACCTGGGTTCGATTCCCAGCCAGGGAACTACCCACATAAAAATAAATAAATAAATAAAAATAAATAAAGCGGGATGTCTGGTCAGCCTACCTTGAAACGTTTTTATGAAGATTAAATTGGGGACTCTAGAAGTGGTGTTCCGCTCTGAAACTCAGTTTCCTTACCCGTCTGATGGGGGTAATAAGTCTCTTCGTTACGAGATTGCAGTGAGGTGAACGAGCTAACACAGGTAAGCATGGTCACGGGTCCCTTCCGTGAGGCCCTCTGCCCAGGCAGGCTATGCGGGGAAGCAGAGACGGCACAGGCTTTGGGACTGAGCAAAGCTGCAATCAAAGCCAGTGCAGCCATTCACTAGCTGTGTGGCCTCAGGCGGGACATGTCACTTCATTGCACCTGATTTCCCTCACGTGAAATACGGGCGTGAAATTACGCTCTGTGCAGTGTTGAAAGGCTCTGACAGGGGTAACATTTTAATAGAACAACTTGACGCTTAGTAAACCTTCTCATTTCCTTTCCGTTGACTTTTGACCCATTTCTTTCCCCGAGGCATCCATAGAAATTACACCCATGTAGTTAGAGACTTCGGTTTTTATAAATATATTTACATGTGTCATTGTGATCATTATATAATGCAACGTGAGGGTGGCAAATCATGCAGAGTCGGCAAGTTCCTAGAGTGATTTTTTTAAGACGTTGATTTGCTATTTAAAGAAGATGATAAATCTAGCTACTTTCAAATGCTAAAATGATCAAAGGTGTTCACTAAGAAAGTTTTCTTAATTATAACTCGGGGCTGATATTTCATATCATGATTTACCCTTCCTTCCTTCCTTCCACTCATTCATCTGTCCATTTATCCAACATATAATAGCTATGAGGTGCCAGGCCCTTACTCCAGATGCTGCCCACACCATGATAACTATGACCCACTGGTTCCTGGCCTCAGAGAACTTACTCCAGTGTCTTGGGAAGCGGGATGTGACTGCAAAGGCTGTGGCTGAGCGCTGAGATGTGGGAGCTCAGCTCGGTACCTGGGGTGGGGCGCTCTTCTCTGAGGTCAGGCAAGCGGTCTGTGTAGGCGTCCGGACCTGCAGCACTGACGTGTCAGACCGTTGTCACTGCAGCCCCCTGTCAGCAAAGCAGTCGGGAGTCCGGCCTTCGCCCTGCTGTGGAAGCCACTGCCTGTGGACGCCTTGTCCCCAGGATCCATGAGCCACCTAAGCAGCGTCAGTGTGGGGCAAGGGTGCGCGGGACTTTCAAGAGGAAGACGTTAGACTTCCTGTGTGGGGGCGGGGGTGGGGCGTGTTGAGCGATCACTTGGAAATGTCAGTGTGATGTGACCTTTTTGCACTCTAAGTTTAAAATTGGGTTTATACCCATTTTGAGTAAATCCTTTGTTAAGCTTCTGCCGATCTGAGACGGTTTTGTGACAGCCAAATGTCCTCAACTTCAGCCCATGAGGATTACTTTCCTCAATCGTGGTAGCAACGCAGTGAGGCTGGATCTATACTGATACCATTTTAGCGACAAGGAAATAAATGATCAGACAGGTGAAGCAACTTGTCCTGGGTCACAGCGTTGGACAATCTCAGAAGCGAGATTTACACCCACAATCCTCAGCTGATCTTGAAGTTGAAGCAGGTGAGGGTATTCCTGGCAGTGTCAAGGGCGTGGGCAAGGGCTTGGAGGGGGGCCGCGGGGCGCTGCCCACCGTCCTGCTTGGGGAGGAGACGGAGGAGATGAAAAGGGCACAGGTGTCTGATTCCTGCTCTCCTCAAACACATCGGGTCCTCCTGTGCTGGAGAACTCAGCCGCAGGACGGTCCCTCTGCACAGGCTCATCGTGAACACTCCGTCCCTACACTGTCTAGGCCTCCAGGGGCTGTGACTGCTCGGTGGCAGCCTGGGCCAGGGATTTTTCTGCAAACAGATTACATCATTACATCAAGAGAGGCTTCAGTTGTGAGGATGACAGATTTATGGTCCATAGACCCCCACAACTGGAACCATCTGGATTTTTAAAAGCTTGGTAATGCAGCATCATAAACAACCCTTTGCCTGAGACATGCGGAATGCTGAGATTTAGAACCAGGAGTTTGCCGTGGGGTGGAGGGCAGCCAGGTCCAGCAGGAATTCAGGCATAAGGCCTTGGGTGGCATGATTTGCTGTATGACCCCAGGCAGATGTCTCCCCTTCTCTGTGCTTCACTTTTCCTCCTTAATGAGCCTGGTTTACTCACTCAACGCATAGAGAGACTTGGAACTAGAAATCATACACATGTTCTTGGTTAAATACCACCCCAAGACCCTTCTTTTAAGATCCCAGGGCTTCCCACCATCCTGCCATCCCCAAATAGGGAAGTGTCAGCTCACAAATGGCTGCATTACCCAGAGCCACAGGGACGCTCATAACAGAGCTCCCTCTCGGAGGCCCTTAGTGATCTGCCTGAGGGGGAGACACAGACATGGCTGCAGAAATGCCAGAGTGCACCAGGGGCATGAATCACCGCCTTAAAGGCCAGTTCTTCCCTCCGTCATCACTCAGGCCTCCAAATCTGCAGCCCAGGTTTTCAGTGCCTGATTTGAGAAAGTCAAAGAAGATGTGGTTTTCAGGCTAAGCGGATAAGCTATCTGCTTTCAAGTTGTCACTGGGAAGGACAGAGAGTCCAGGGACATTTGCAGGCGTGACTTGTGGGGGATTTCGGAGGTTTTCGTCTGAACCTCAGGGCTCGGTGGAGGAAGGGAGACAAAGGAGAATGGTGACAGAGAAGGTTATCTCATGTGGCACAAGAGGTTTTATGGCATCGTCCCACAGAGTATGCAGATTAAAAAGAAGGATCATGTGTAATTAGGCAACTGTGGACACATAGCCACTGTCATGCTTCAGTGTATGCATTGGTCCATGTGGGTTGAAATCATACTGTATGTATCAAAAACCTCGAACTGTACACACTCATTGATCCAATTATTGCACCACTAGGAATTCATCCTTAGGCAAAAATTGGACAAGTGTTAATATACAAGGGCTGCCCGAAAAAAATCCAGCCATTAATGCCTCTATTTTTCATATTACGTGGCTGGATACTTTCCAATGTTTATTATTTATTATAGGGTCAATTTAATAGTGAAAGCTTGAAAATAACCCTAATGTCTGACCAGTGAGACCGATGAAGTAAATTACACTTTAACCCTGCATCGGAATATATGTGGCTTTTTTTTTTTTTTTTTTAATGAGCATGACATCCTTTTCTAGTCATAAAAACAATAAGGCTATTTCTATTTTGAAAAGTAGAAGATGATGTGAGAAAAATCACCTCACATTCACAGGACTGCTTCCTATTTTTCTCCATCCCTGTGGTTTTGCCCTAGGAGTAGTGTCTTCCGGTTTTCCTGGGCCTCATTTTGCACAAAGTCCCCAGATCTTCCCTGGGGCGCCCAGCCCCGCTGGAAGCGAGGGCTCTGTTTTCTGAGCTGCTCCTTTGTGTGGTGTTTTATTATCTGCCTGGTGTGAAGGTGAACTGTGCCTGTGACTCACTTGGCTAGGCCCGTGTCTGATTCCCCTTTGATCCCCCGAGGAATGCATGACGGTTGGACACTTTATTAAGTGACACCTAGTAGACTTGCTAGCATGAGAGAGGAGTTGATGCGAGGCCCCGCCACCAATTTCTACACCAAACACATCACTTGATGTTCTGGATAATGTTGTCTTATAGTCACCCTGGGTCGTCATCAAATTCAGTACCACCTCCTGCTCTCTGAGGGCAGATGCCGTTCTAATGCCTGGTCTTGGGCTGGAGGAAATTATCACTATGGTGGTCCTAAGTCCAGTGAGAGATTTTGAGGTGTTCCTTGGAAGTCCCCTTTCTGTCTGCCTTGATGAAATCTTTTGAGCTTAGGTTGAGAGTCACCCCCCATGTCTTAGGTTGAGGACCTCCCATGTCCTAGGCTGAGGAGTCACCTCCCATGTTCTAGGCTGAGGAGTCACCTCCCATGTCCTAGGCTGAGGAGTCACCTCCCATGTTCACTGTCACTTCCAGAGGCCCACTGAGCACCTGAGAAAGCCGCAGATATTTTCAGAGATGCAAATGTTCCATCTTAGGGTTGGAGAGGCTGTGTCCCTTGGTCCCAGATGGAAGGACAAGTGTGATGTTGGCAGAGGAGGGGAGGGAATCCTGACAGCTCGCTGTACTGTGACAACCTTTGAGTTCTGTGCTTTAGCATAGCGATGACAGTGCCCCAAAGAGGGGCACCATACAGCTAAACTAGAAACCACATAGAAAGTCCCTGAGTGGCCACTGTGAGAAATGGCTCACGACAGCGCCTGATGGCCTGTCCCAGGCAGAGGGACCAGAGTCGGACACACCAGACTCTGCTGAGAACAGCAAAATGGGTTCTCTGAGCTCATGCCCGGAAGAACTGTGGTTGTCAGGGGCTAGAAGGTGGCACAATCCCACGTCATACGTGATCAGATTTACTGTTGAGCTCTAACGACTGAAGCCAGGAAGGAGAGCCTCACCTCCAAGCCAAGGGAGCCCTGCTCACTGCACCTGTCTTCTCAGGCCTGGACTTCACGGAGCTGGGCTGGCATTCGAGGCTCTGGACGCAAGGAACGGGATATGACCTCTGGCTTGGCTGCTTGTCCCGGGCAGCCCTGAGCAAGTCAATGTACCACTCTGGTCCTTGGTTTGCTCATATCAAAATAGAAAGCATCATCCTCACAGAGTTTTCCAGCAGGTTAGTAATGGAACTGATGGCCAACTGTTACTGCACGCTCTCTGCAAACCAGCATTTTGCGTGCATCGTCTCGTTTAATACAACAAGCCCGTGGGCATGTGTTTGTATTATTCTCATCTTATAAACGGGAACACAGGTCCAGAGGGATGACGTCGCTGTGGGAGTGAGGTCACCCAGCTTGCAAAGATTAAGTCGGAATTTAGAGCCCATCTAAGATGTTCACCAAAGAGTTATGTCACTGACCACATGCCAGTGTGATGCTAGGTGGAAAGAATGCGGGAAGAGCTTCGGACTCCTGGGGAGCCAGTTAGGGGCTGGTTGGGGGAGCTGGAGGGGCGTGGGCATGGCTAATAGCTGGGCCATGGCGGTTATCTCCTGGTGCAAGCTGAGGGAGTTTGAAGAACCAAGGTGCAGAGAGAAACACGATGACCAGAGAAAGCTGGCAGTGAGGGAGGAGGGAGCAGTGTGGCAGCAGCTGCTGACAGAACGGGAAGTCTGGGCAGGACAGAAACACTTGCAGAGGATTTTTAGGAAGCAGTGCTCTCGGATGGGCCTTGTAATCGCCATGCTCTGGCCCCTGCTGGTTCTTTGGGAATATCCTCGCTTTTCGTGAGTGTGTTCAGAGGTGGACCCAGGTTTGCCCCAGGAGTCGGCAGCCTGGGACTGTCACGGAGTCGGTGCTGACCGAGAGGGGCCGGCCCCCTTCTGCCCTGGGCTTGTGGGCCTGAGCCTGCCTCGGGCCCAAGGCTGTCCTGGGGAGCCCGGAGGCTCTGGCTTGGGGTCCACTGGGGACAGCAGCTTTTCTTCTAGCTGGATCGTAGCAGAGGTGTCTTCTTGACTATATGTGAGTTAAACTGAGCCTGAATCATCCATCTCCCTCCCTCCCTTTCCACCTTCCTTTTCTCTTTCCTTCCTTCTTTCTTTCAGTTTCTTGCTTTCCTTCTCTCTCGCCTCCCATCTTCCCTTCTTGCCCATCCAGCCCTCCTCCATCCTCCAGAACTTGCAGCCAACATGCAGGGGTGAGTGGCACGGGCGTCTGTTATGCCCCCGCCACCGGGCCGTGGGGCTGGGAGCCGGCCACAGATACATCTACGTTAATGTATGTCCCAGCCCCTGTGTGGAGACAGGTGTCTGAGCCAGTCACTAGAATACTCTCCTTCCAGATCCAGCTCTTCGGGAAAACCAGATCCTCGTGAGATTTCTTACATCTTCTCATTTGGTGAAATACGGGCTTTTCACCTTCTACTCCTGGTGCTGCTTTACGAGCATCTTTCCATGTTGCTATACAACCATCGTCGTATTACGCTCGTGGCTGTCTGCGTAATGAGCCCCTAATGTACATAACGGGCCCCCTGTTGTTGGGCATTAGGTAGTTCCTAGTTTTTTGTGTTTTTTTGTTTGTTTGTTTTCACCTTTATAGGTAAAAGTATTAGCTCTTTTGGGCCAGCCCTTTCTGCAGGGTCATGGGTCCAATTTAAATGAAGGCCTGAAGGGCACGGGGTGAAGGGCTTGCGGGGCAGAGACATGCCCTGAGGCACCTGTCTGCCTTTTGCTTGTCCCCAGTGCCGCTGTGAGGATGCAGCGGTTTCTTCATGAGTGCTGCTTGGGGATCCCTACCTGCCCCTCTCTGTTCTAGCACCTGTCACACTGCCTTAGAACTCCTTACCACCTGACTGTGACCTTCAGTAGCCTTTTCATCTCGATGTCCCCAGTGCCTGGCACCAGGAAGCTCCTCAGCAACAGAAGGGAAGGCAACAGAGGACAGAGGACAGGGCATGAGCATGACTTCCCCTCTTAACTTGGGACGTCCCCCCTTCATCAATGGGACCTGGGGTTGCCGCGGGGCCTGAGTGACTGAATTTACTGACACTGTGCAATGTATTAGCCTGAGCTGGACTCACCCGCGATGAGAAGCTGCTTTTCCTGAGTTTACCCTAGGGGCCCAGATAAATACCCAGAGGAGCAAAACCCTCGTGGATTGTTTAAGGAGCTTACTGGAAGCGGGAGAAAGCCCGGCGTTCTGAGTGCGGAAGTACCCGCCAGATCAGCGATCCTTTCTCTTTACCCTTCTAAATCTTTTTTAATCCTCTTGCTTGTCAGTGTTAATGTGTGCTCCCCCCACACACCCCGAATTTCCCTCCATTTCAGATCATTGGGAGAACAATACCCATCATGGGGCTTCCACCTGCATCTCCCACCACACTGGGGGATTGGGGTGCCCAGCCCCCCTGGAGAGGGTGGGGCCCTGGGGCCCAGAGGTGCCATGGCCCCGGTCTCTGCCTGCCCTATTTGGGTGAGATGAGAGGTGTGGGGTTGCCATGCTGAGAGCCTTGGTGTCCTCTTTAGAAAAGCTCCTTGGCTATGAGCAACAAGTTTGTCACCCCGCTAAATGTCAGCCTTGCGGAAAGTTAAAGTGGTTTACAAGGTCTTGCTGAGAAATTCCATGTGCTAGAAGCTAATAGAAGGTCAGCATTTTCCATTTCGATCTTTCCCCCTTCCTGCTACCTGGGGTTTAGTAAGGCTCCCTTCAGCATTTTGAAGACGCTCTCACAAATTCTGGCGAGGCAGCTAATCACTTCATGTGATTTATCCTCCCCAAAGCCTGTGAAATGAGGATTGTCAGTGTTTCCCTTTTATAAACGAGGCAGCTTAAACAGAGAGGGGTGCCTTGCCCAAAGTCACACCCAGCAGGTGATGGAGCTGGGTGCTGGGCCCATGTCTGTCTTAATCTGAAGTCCGTGCTTTGATATATGATGATTTCTTCCTCTACTTGGCAAGTCAAGAATGCTCTCGCCCTGACCCCATGTCCCCTTTGCAGTGACCCCCATAATCGATGTTGAAGAACTACAGCCCTGAATAGGTCCAGTGGATGTCCATCTTCAGTTTCTTCTGATTCCCTAGGGCACAGGTCAGCAAATTGCATCCCCTAGTCCAAATTCAGACCACTGCCAGTTTCTGTAAATAACTTTTAATGTCACACAGCCACGCTCATTCATTACACATGCTTATGGCTGCTTTCATGCTACAAAAGACATCTGGGTAGTGTGACAGACACCATATGGCCCACAAAGCCAACACTATTTACTTTCTGACCCTTAGAAAAGAAGGTGTCTGACTCCCAGAATCTGGATTGATCCTCATCTATTACCCCGAAATCTGGGGTGATAGGTGACAACAGTGCTATGAGTACATTGCATTTCTTGAGTGCTGACTCTGAACCAGGTCCTCTGCTGGTTGCCTTCTGTGGATGATCTCCCAGAATCCTCCAGGTGCTCAGAGAGGTGAGCAACTTCCCATAGGCACAGGGCTAGGAAGTAGAGCTAACTGGCATGCTCTTTATAAACAGAAAAGTGCTCCACAATATTAAAGGCATGATTTCCAAATAGATTGTCCACCCAGCACCTGGTCTCATGCTGCATGTCAGGCTACAGAGTGATATAAAACGAGCAGGGGACAGCCTCTGTCCTTGGGAATCCATGGGTTTGTGGGAAAGATAGACCTCCAGCTGGGCCAGCCAACATGATGGGCTTGTCTTGAAAGGCAGAGAGGCTGGGAGAGGGGTGTGGGGAAGGGGCTGCCTTGGAGAAGGTGACCTTTGAGTTGGGTCTTTAATGAAGAACAGAAATTTGATCATTGAAGTGGGAGAGAGAGGAGAGCTCCCCAGGCAGCAGGAACAAGTTAAGCAAAGGCTGGGATTAAAACGATTTCCACGTGTCTGCATCTAGGGTGAGCGAGGGGTAGAAGGGAGAGGAGGGTGGTCATAAATGACAGTAGGAGAAGAGTTTGGGATGTGAGTCTGAGGGCTTAGAAAGTGCATTTCCTTCCTTTACCTGGAAAGAGCCTCAGGTTTCTCATGCCATCCCATTTCCACCTGAGACATAGTAGGTGCTCCATAAATGCTCCCAAGACCCAAAAGCCAGCCCAGCAGCAATAGGAAAGGAGTCTGCGGTCAGCTGCCCCTTCAGGCTGCTCACACGGCAGCAGGCAGCAAGACCTGTCCAGGTGACAATGACTTATCCACCTGGGACCACTCCAGGCCTTCCCAGGCTTCTGCTGCTTTAATTGTTTTAAGAGTCCTGAAAACCTCTAGATTAGATCACTAAGTGCCTTCCATTTATTCAGTGGTCCACAGCGACAGCGACAGCGTAAGCTTTGGAACTCAACCCACCCGGATCTGAATGATGACTCTGACGGGGAAGCAGGTAACTTCCTGGGCCAGTTTCTAGGCATCTACCAGCCATTCGTGAAAGTTTTCTTTCCCCTCATCTTTGCCAGCAGGAGGTGTTACAGCTCTTTTTAATTTTTGCCAGATCAGTGTGGGTCTAAAGTGGTATTTCATTGTTACTTTCATTGTATTTCCCTAACTTCTAGAGAATTTAAACATTTTTTTCTATATTTATTTTTTTGGCCAATCACATTTCTTCCATGAATTCTTATTTGTCATATTTTTTGTTAATTGGTGAGTGCTTTTTACTCTAGTATGGACATTATCCTAATATAGTATGGATTTTATCTTTTACCTGCATTACAGTTTTTTTTTAGAACTATCTTTTGTTCTTTTTTTAATTTCATAATAATGATTCCCACTGCATGAGGATTAAGGCGCTGAACAGAATTCCTGGTATATAGTTCAATAAATTATTTCAAGCTTTGGTATGGGAACAGAGTTGTGGGATTATTTGAATATGTGTAAGCTAAAATCCCATTGGCCAAAGCAAGTCACATGGTTGAGTCAGGTCAGGAAGAGGTCTGTGGTCACATGGTCAAGGACAAGTACACAGGTAAGGATGGAGCACTGGGGCCACAATGGTCTAGCATAGAGATCAAGATGACAGGTTATGGAAGCAGAAAGACCTGGATTTTGCTGCCTGTCCTTGCTCGGATTTGCACCCCTCTGCACAGCTCCCCTCGGAGGCTAAGCCATTTCCCACAAGGCTTTGTTCTCAGGTAGTTTCCGTGGCCAGAAATGCTGCCTTCCGCTGCTAATGCCCTCTCTCTTTCAAGGGTATTTGCATGAAAAGATCCGTACTGCTTTTTTTGGTTGCAAGGGAACAAACACATGCTCAAGCAATGCAGATAACCTTGATTTAGTCCTACACCCCAACTGTGAGTGGCAACTTGCCACTGTTAACATATTCTCCCATACTTTTTTTCTGTGCTCATTTGAGACATCTTTATTTGTCAAATAAGGGGTCATGCTTAACACAACAAATATGGGGGACTTCTTTCTCTTACCAACAACCACGTGGGTATTTTTTTCACACGGTGTAGTCAGCAACTTGTACATCAAAATCATCTAGAAAGAATATCAAGATGCATATTCCTAGGCCTTCTTACTAAAGAGTCAATTTTAAAAGGTCTTAAGGGAGGTTTGAGAACCTATGTTTTGAAGTAATTGTAGCTCCGTAATATTTCTATTTTAACAAGACCTCCTTGCTGGGAGCTAATTTTGGGTGATGGTAGTAGAAAAAGAAATACCCAGTGAAAGGAATGACTGACTAATGGAGGGGTTCCAGGGCCTGTGATGGGCAGTAGGAGAGACAACCATGGACAAATCCTGTCACCCGAGGAGGCCTCCCTTGCCCAAAGAAAGGGTCCTACATTGGCTTTAAGCCACAAATTTTTCAGCATCTGCCCAGTTGTGGGCCCCTAAGTAACCAAGTAAGCATTAATCCGGGTTCTGGAACTTCCCAACTGCATGTCCTGGGGCAAGTGACCACTTCCCTGAGCCTCAGTCAGCTCATCTGTAACGTGGGAATCACTCTATCCACGCGGCAGGGCAGGGCCGTTGAGAGAAGCGATGAATTCACACTCACGGAACAGCCACTTTAGGACCGGGCTCACAGTAGATGGTTGATAAACATCATCTCCCCTCCTCGCAGGAGACGAGGAGGGCAGGGACTTGCTGGGCGGTCTGGGGGGAAGCCAGAGAGAGTCCCCGGAGGGAGCAGCAGCTACACCAGGTGTCTTGACGAGTTAATTATGGAAAATTAGGTCAAGTCAGGTTTCCGCCTCTAGGAATCTCATATTAAGGTCTGGACGATAGTGTGGGATTTTAATCATTCTCCAGGGCCTGGCGAGAAGAAATGCTCTTCTTGCTGGGACAGATGATAAGTAGGGGAACCAATCAAAATATGCAAATTCAGCCCAGGGAGAGACTGGGGACACCTTCAGAGAGAGCCGAGGCCTTTGCTGGAGGTTTGCTGGCTGGGGACTCTTACTGAGGCAAAACCCGAGGGGAGGCTTTCCTGACTCCTGACTTCAGAGCTATGGGTAATAGAGGGATGCAGAAGTGGCCACAGTCTTCTACCCTTCCCTCTGTCCACTCCTTTTCCCATGTGCCTTTGCAGCTGCTCCCATTAAGTGGAGTCTGTTTCCCGAATGCCCTTGCATCTGGGCTGGTCTGGTCACTTGTTTTGGCCTCTGGAATTGGTGGAAGTGACTGTGACAGTTCCCAGCTTATGGGTCAAGAGGACAGGAATGTTCTGCTCTGTTTTGGAATCTTGCCCAGCCGCTGTGAGAACCAGCCTAGGCTAGTTTGGTGGAGAGAGACCTTGTGGAGGAGAGCCCAGTGTCCCCTGCTCTACCCCAATACTCCCCACACTTAGAATGACTTCCTCAAAGTCCCCCACAGAACACGAACTTCACGGCAGTCTTGCCTGCTGTAGTCCTCCCACCCTAGCAGGGTACTGGGCCCATTGAGATGTTCAATAAAATGTTGGTTTTGCCAAAGTCTCATTTGCTAGCATTGGAACTCTGGATCAATGCAGGAGAAGGAACTGTAAGAGAAATATTGCGATGTCACCTTGAAGGGTGTGTTTATGCAGATTTCTATCAGGAATGGCCAGAGGCTCTGCTGGGTCCCCACCAAGCTGAGAATGCTTCACCAGCCACCGTGTTCATGGCTGTGCATAATCAACAACTGTAGTATGTTCATGGCTCACAGGGGTCTGCCCTTGCATTAGTCCTCTGATTCTCGTGGCAACCCCAAGACTCAGGTGGGAGCCTTGTTTTATAGATGACTCCCGGAGAGGCGAACAGGCATGCCAAGGGGATTGTATTCTGAGTCTGCTTGAATTTCAAACTAGTGCTGTCTCCACTTCATACAAACACCAATGGGGTTCCAACATCCAACTCCGTCACCACCTAGGTGGCTCTCCTTGGGATAATACAGAACACTTGACCACCACCTGTATTGGGTTTTCTGGAAGAAACATTTTTGCTCCCTTGAAATAATCAAGACCTTTTATTAAACATATGGTGTTCTGTACTGTTACCCAGAAAATATTCCCTCTCCCTTTCCTGGTCAGTGAGGAAAGTATATTTGCTCGCCCCATGGACATGGGGCTTGACCATGTGGGTTGATTTGGCCAATGGGATGAGGGCAGAAGTGATGCTGCTTCCAGTTCCAGACAGTGACCTTCAGGCATGGCTAGCTTTGCTAGTTCTTGCTCTCCTCTGGAGAACAGCATGCCCAGATGGGAGCTCATCCTTTATCCAAGGCCCTCAAATGAAAGAACACATGGAGCACCCCAATTCTGACCCACTGAAACTTCAGACATGTGAATGAGAAATAATTTTGTTGAAATCCCATTTGTTGTTGTCACACAGCTGTATTATAGCAAAAGCTGACTAGTACAAGCATTCTGTTCCTGGATTGTGCAAAACATTTTTCATGCATTAGCTCATTCAATCCCCACAGCAACCTCTGAGGGAAGTGCTACTAAATCCTTTGCTGATCTATGAGTCCTTTAGCCCATTCCTGTGTTAGCAGAGCCTAGCACACTGCTTGGTACATCGTATATGCACAATAAATATTTGTAGGTGAATTAATAAAGTAGAAACTGTGTGGCACTTATCTGTTTTGTGGCCAATATCTGAGTAGTAATAATGAACAACTATGTGCCAGGCACCATTAGGTTTTTATTTAATTAAATTATTTCAACAAGTGTTTATTGAGCATCTAATTCATTCAAGGCATTGTTCTAGGTGCTGGGAATACAGCAGTGAATAAAATAGACAAAACCCAGATGCTCTTGGAGCTGAAATTGTTCTGGCGAGAGAGAGATAACAAACAAAATGTATAAATCCATGATATAATATATTCTGTAATAAATGTTATGAAAAAATAAATCAAAGCCAGGAAAAGAGAGAGAATGCCAAGGGGTGGAGTTGTGGTTTCTACCAAAGCAGGGAGGGAAGGTCTCTTGGAGGAGGTAGCATTTGAATAAGAGCTTTAGAGAGGTGAGTGTGAGAGGCAAGTGAATGACTGGAGGAACATTGTCCACAGGGAATCACAATTATTAATCCAGCTTGCGGATGGAGAAAGGGGCTCAGAGGGATTGAATTGCTTGCCCGTTGTCAGATGGCAGGTGGCAGAGCTGGAGCTTGGACCCAGGTAGCCTGACCCCAGTGCCTGTGCCCTTAATTACTTCATGGATGGTTTTGGCGGGGCTGCTCTGACTTAGCAGCCGGTCTGGGCATCCGTGCCCTGATCCTGGGGCCACCCCCTGGGCCCTGAGCTGTGTCATCATCCTATTTCAGCTGATGACAGTGGGAAACCACTTTGGTTCCTAATGGATTCAGCACTCTCCAAATGCTCCGTCATATTAGCTGTGGAAATGGGTTTTATCTGGTCGCTTGATGAGATGAGCAGGCAATCAACCTGCCCAAGCCAAAGGTGATTTAAAAATATTGCAGGAGCCAGCCTTGGGTGAGGCTTACGCAAACATGCTCTTTGATTTGACTGCGGGGGCTGGGGGAGGTTCTCGGGCCTTCCCTGGCGGCCTTGGGTTCCTGCTGTAGGCCATGGGTAGAGGACAAGCTCCCTAGGGTGGGCAGTCAGTGTCCCCACCCCCAGCCTCCGCCTACTGGGGCCTGGGACCAGGTTAGCCTGGAAAGAAGAGTCGGGGTCCAGAAGCCGTCTCCCAGCTGCCAGGGGCAGAGGCGGAGGCCAGGGCTCCAGGCCTTTTTTGGAGATGTTAGTCCCGCTTCCTGCTTGCATGTTTTAAAAGATTGCCTTCCCATCGTCCTTTCTCCTTATTTTTTTTTCTCTCCCAGCTTGACCCCTGTGTCACCAAGCATCTGTGGATGGAAAGGTCTTAGTCTAGCATTAACGTTGTCTCGTACAGGAGCCACGAGCCACTAGAATCGTGGCAAATCCACACTGAGATGGTCTGCAAGGGTCACATGTACGCCAGATTTTGCAGACTTAGTGCAAAAAAAAAATTTTTTTTTAAACACAAAGTATAAAAGAAACAATCATATTTTTGTCTTGATTTCATGTTAAAATGATATCTTGGAGAGTTTGGGTTAATAAAATCCCATTAAATATACTATCTCGCCTGTTTCCTTCTGCTTTCTCCTGGAAGAAGTTTAAAAGGTGCATTTTCGGCCAGTGCCGCGTTTCTGTGGGCGAGCGCTGGCTCTGCTTTCTCCTCACCCCCATTTATTAATTAAGATTTTTTTCCTCACCAGACACCATCCAGAATCACCGTACCAGGTTGCCATTTAGGTTCATAAATAAGTAAAACACAAAGGAGCCCACGGGCCGGGAGCACCGGCTCTGCGCAGCGCAGTGCTGTGTAACCGACTGAGATCAGGGTTTCTCGGCAGCGGCACCGGTGCTGTCTTGGACTGGATAATTCTGTGTTGCTGGGCTTGGGGGTGGGTGGAGGGGAGGGGCCCTGTGCATTGTGGGATGTGGAGCCGCATCTACTAGATGCCACCGTCGCACGCCCCTGCCACTTATGTCAACAAAGAATATCTCCAGCTACTGCCAAATGATCCCTGGGGGGCAAAATTGGCCTAGCAGGGCACTGACAGCCCCTGCCATGGGGGTTCCAAGGGTCTGCTCCCTGCACCTCGAATGCAGTCTTAATAGAAAACTGCTCTGATCTCCAGAAAGGCCCCGGGCATGGGTGGTTCCTCCTACACAGCAAGAGAATCCAAACCTCCCACCCTGGGTTCAGATTGCAGGTCTTGGGACTCACGTCTACTTTCTCTCCTGCCTAAGGAGGTTTAAACTGAGCAGAAGGAGGTCTCAGAAAAGGCTGTGGCCTCGTGGAGGGTGTGGAGATGGCCTGGGTGGTTATTCTTAGCAGTGAGTTCAGGGAAGAAACTCACGATGGGCTGCCAGGGCTGCATAGCACCTTCCAGAGGGAGCAAGCCGCCTGACCACAGTCCTTCCTGGCTTGCCAAGTTTGGTCGGCAATTCTTTCCGCCCCAGGCAGCAGGGAATTTGGGGAATTCGGGGTGGGCCCATGAGGGCCTTCAGAGCCCCTTAACTAAAATGTCTCGGCTCTGATGTCAGAGCAGTGGTCAGACGTAAAGGGAGGTGTTCAGACGGACAGGCCTGGCAGGCAGGACCCCTGAGTCTGGGTTCCTGGCCTGGCCGCAGTTTTCCTTTGGCCCGAATGCTTTGAGGAATGACAGGGCTGGCCCAGGAGGACACAGGGACCTGAAAAGGTTCGTGTCCTCCAAACCAAAGCAGGAGGCAGACCAGACCCTTGCCCAAGCTCCAGCTTTCGAAGGTTCAGGAAGAGCTGAATGGATTGAAATTTGGCCTTTCAGTCCAAGCTGTCATTGCTGTCTGTGATTGAACCCTCCTTTCTAGAGCTTTAGAGTGGGTGAGAGCACAGGCTGTGGACTCAAGAGTCCTGGGTTCAAGTTCTGGTTCCATCACCGACAAGCTGTGTGGCACTCCTGGACAGGTTCTCTAACATTGCTGTGCCTCAGTTACCCTCAACCGGTCATCATTCCGACACGATGGGGTTGCTGTGAGGGTTAAGTGAGTCAATACAATTCGTAAAACAGACCCAGACATAGAGAAACTACTCAATAAATAGTAACCTAGGAGCATGGCACGCAGAAAGTATTCCATAAATAAACAGTGACCGTCATGGCTACTGGCTGCCTTTCCTTCCACCCACCCGGTCCTCTGCAGAGCGTTTAAGAATCCCACATGTGAAGGAAGACAGAGCCTCCCTGGCACCTCTCCTACACTCTGAAGCCTATGACTCAGGTCGTAGCAGTGAGCCAGCGGGTGACTCATCTGTAAAATGGGACCAGTCATAGTTGCCACTTCCATAGGGTCCTGGTGAGGATTGAGTGACTAGAAGCTGCTCGGCACAGGGCCTAGCACTCAGTCAGCACATGGTGCTTGTTCGTTTTTAGCATTATTTGTTACTTAGTTTTGCTAGAATTGTTCATCAGTCCTCTCACTCAGCCACCAAACGCTTCTTGCACTTCAGGCATCAGTCAGCTCTGAGAGGAATCGAACTTGTCATTACCCGCCACGGGCTAATTCTAAGTACCTGTGTGTCCCCCTCACGGGGTGTTTGTGGAAGGAAGGGGAGAGGAGAGTGGAGAGGCAGAAATAACGACGTCCACACCGTCTCCTAGGTCTGGGGGTACAGGTGGCGGTTTTGGGGGTGTGAATTGGGACTGCAAATGGACACAGGAGCGATGCCAGGAAGCCGGGCTCACTCCGTTCTTCCTTCCCCGCGCTGTTTGGGAGACCTGGAGGAGACCGGTGTACTGAAGAGGCCGCAGAGCCTCCTGGCAGGCAGAGCTCTTCGTCATCCTGTGCAGCTGGGAGGGCCCTTGGTGACTGGCTCCACCAGTAGAAGGTGGCAGAAGCGTTGTTCTGGGCTGCCCCAGGCTGGGTCGTAAGAAGCCTGCAACTGGAGTCACCCAAAGCAGCCCCTTCCAAGTGGGCTGTGGACCACTCTTCATGAGACCACCCAGGGACATAGTTACCTTTGATTAAATGAACTTGGGAAACCTGCCTCCCCACCTCACAAGAAAGATCCCCCCCCCCCACTTTAGCATTTGAAGGCCCTGAGAAGTGTTGCATTAGGGGATCCTTTCATCTCTCTTTAACCCGGAGTTTGTCTGTAACTCGTCACGTGTCACATCTTCCGTGGCTCTAGGGAATGCTACCCTAGACCATGCGTTAAAGATCTCTGGGGAGGAGCTTTACAGCTTGCTGAAAAAGCCCTTGTCTCTCTCCTCGCCAGCCTCGCCCCGACCCCCAACCTTTTTAGAATTCCCTCCCTCTATCTGTGTGTGTGGCAGGGGGGTGGGGGTAGCATTGCAAACTGGCTTCTGCCATTGATTCAGCTGAGTAGGCAAAAAAGAGCAACTTTAAAAAGTCCCACTGCAGGTATTTTCAAATTACCTTGACTCTTAGGAGAAACAAGCTGGGGATGAGGCCCAGAAATTGGGGGGATGCAATACATAATAATAACAACCATTTTAAAAAGAAAACCAACAGAGGAAAATAATTTGGAGGATTATTGAGTTCCAGAACCCCAAAGCTATAAACAGGATGCTTGAACCGATTTCAAGCAGAAAGGTCACAATCTGCCATTTACATGGATAGTTTGTTGTCTCTTTTCTTGGTTATGGTTGGGTGGCACCAGTTCATTGAAGAATGTGTGTGCATTTGTGTGTGCGCAGTGCTTGCATGTGTGTAAAGGCCTTTCAAAGAGCGCCTTAGGCATCTGCATCAGTCAGGTTGGTTTGACAGCCTCTGAGCCCACACAGGGTTGGGCACATCCAGCATGAGAACAGGCAGAACTCTATGCTGCATAGTGAGGGCCTTCTTCCCCTTTCTGGAAAAACAAAACTGTAATGCAACACAAACCCTTGATCCCTCCAGCTCTCTGCAGTGGTTTTTACCTTGAAGAAATGAATCATTGAAAAATTGTCCCTGGGGTGGGATGGCTGCCAAGCCCCCAACCGCGGCCAGTGTCGTTATTAACACGAGTCCTGTTGATGGACTTGGCGAGGGCAAGCAGAGGGAGTTTATTTAGCTGAAGACTGGTGTCCTTCCTTCAAGCCTTTGCTCCACGGACAGACACCCGTTGTATTCTGTGGCCCGGGGAGAGGTCAGTGAGCTGACAGCCAGGCCAGCCCGCATGTCCTTCTCAAGGTCAGGCCCCTCTCTGCTGCTCATGGGAGGGTTGTGACAGGCAGAGGGGGCTAAACTAGGAACGGCCATCAGGCCATGGCTCCTTAAACGGTAATGTGCATGTGAATCACCTGGCCATCTTTGTCAGGGGTTGAGCTACACTACTCCATGTGTTGCTGCCTCAGCACCCATTTGGGGGAGCCAGGAGCCTGCAGAGTTCTCGAACTGACGCTGGCCCCTCCCAGGCGCATGCGCCCCAGGTAACAGTATGCAGAGTCATAAATAAATTCCTGACATGACTCCCCCAAAGGTCCTGTGATGAGCATTTTTCCAGCTTCCCAGGGCCACAAAGCTTACCAACCCCCCACTTTTATATTAGGTTGAATTGACCAATCCAGCCTTAGCCTGGGAGCCCCTGAGCACTCCACCCTCAGATCCTACTAAAGGCATGTACGTGCCCTTTGCACTCTCTGCCTTGACCCCGTCACATGGCCCCTTCAGTCAGTTGGTACCTCCTCCAGGACTTGTAAGGAATAAAATTCTCCATTTCTCTAGCAATCTTTAGTTTAATGGTGGTCCAACATCCACTCCCCACCCCTTTCCCCCAGTTTAAAATGTTAATTTAACAAAGTCATAAGGATCATGTTGAATGCGATTCTGACTTAGCAGGTCAGTGATGGAACTTAGATTCTGCATTTCCAACAAGTCCCCAGCTGAGGCTAATGCTGCTGGCCTTAGGACCAACTTCTACTCTCAAGGCTCTGGACCATTCTGTCGATGCCCAGTAATGTGTTCTGTGCCAATGGCAGTGTTCTCTACCTGTGCTGCCCAATACAGTAGCCACCAGCCACACAGGGCTATTGAGTCCTTGAAAGATGGCCAGTTAGACTAAAGAACTGAATTTTAAATTTTATTTAACTTTAATTATTTTAAATTTAAATAGCCACATGAGACTGGTGGCTACTGCATTGGATAGCACAGCCCCAAACAGTGATCTCTGTTTTTATTTCGCTCTTTGAGTGCCCATCACTTAGCAGAGTGCCTGATCCATCCTGGGTCCTTAATAAATATTTATTGACCACATTATGATATAATATAATTGGAGAAGGAGTTTTGAGTCATTAAGCCATTTTTCTTAGACCCTCATAGTTGGTTGTAAGTGATCAGAACTCTCCTTGAACTTGAACCTACCCAAAACTTTATTGGCTCTTACGTTCCAATTGCAGAAAGATCGGGAATGTAGCTGATCATGGGAAGGGTTGGAGCCAGAAACTAATTCATCACCATACAGCAGGCTCCTGTTAACTGGAACTCAAGCAACTGGCAAAGGAATCAAAGAAATACTACATTTATCTGGCATCCACCCATCCCCATGGGTGCCAGTTAACTGAGAGTCTACTGTACTTTTTCTCTAGCCTTTGCACACGCTTCGTTCTCTCGAGTTAGTCATTCTCACTGGATCAAACCAATATCACCGGTAGCTCTGGACCTCCAAACATAAAAACCACATGAAATAGGGCTGTGTCCCACCGACACCGGTCAGACAATTCCCAGGCAGGTTCTCTGATTGGCTGAGTTTGGGTCATGTGCCAATTCCTGAACCAATCAGTGTGGCTGGGGCAATGGGATTCTAAGAGCGGCCCAGGGAGACTCAAGGATGTCGTCCCTCCACGTTCAGGGATGTCTTCCTCCAGACACACAGGGTTGGAGTCAGGAGAAGCAGTTCGCACAAGGGTGGGATGTCCTCTTCTGGGCAAATGGAATAATAAATACGGGGGGGTGGGGGTTTCCAGCTTCTGTAAACGGTTGTTGAAATGTATTTCCTTGAGCTAGAGCCTAGCTCTTTATTAAAGATGCCGATTTGCCTTCTCTGATTACGTCAAAAGGCGTAAGGAGAAAAGTAAGATTCCATTGGCCAAACCCGTTTTCTTCTACTCTCCCGACCCGGCTCTGTAAGTGAGGCCGTTGGGTTCTCGAAACCGAGGCATCCCAAGGGAAGGCACCATTTGATACTGAAAGCTGAACAGGAGGAGTTTGTTGGACTGAGAAGCGGAAGGAAGGAAGGAAAGAACATTCCAAGGAGGAGGCATAGCACATCCAAAGGCAGGGTGGGGGGCGCGCACTGCACGCGGGGGAGGAATGCAGTCTGCCACGGAGAGTGGGCAGGAGCGGTGGGCAGGGGGCAGGAAGTGGGCTGGAGGCCAGACTGCAGGAGGCCTGGAGTGCTGAGTGAAGGAGCCTGGGCTCTTGGCTGTGGAAAACAGGAAGCCTCTTGGAGGTCTGAAGCAGGGGGGTTGCTGCAGGCAGAGCTGTGTGCGTTCTAAAATCACTCTGGCCGGGTGGTTTGGGAGGATGAAGAACCTGGCGATGAAAGGCAGGGCGCCAAGGATGAGGCTGTCCCAGACGTCTTTAAGGGACAGAGTGCCGGCTGCTGGTGTTCTCTGTCCCCATCTCATGTTTAGACCTTGATCGGGCTGATCTTGGTCTCAGCTGTGCTAATTCTCAGCTCTGTGACATCGGCAGGTTACCTTATTTCTCTGAGCCTCAATTTCCCCACCTGGAAAATGGGGGCGTGGGCAGGAATACCTACCTTACATGGCAGTTGTGAGATTGCAAGGCTAAAATGGATGTGATGGCCCCCGACCAGTAAACCCCAGACCTACACACCGTAAGAGGTCAGGAAATGTTCCCATGGTTATTAATGGACTCTCGCTCCTGACTGTCTTTGCATGCAGAAAGTTTGAACAGTGAAGACATGGGGGGGGGGGGGCAGGAATGACATTTCAATTACTTCAACTTCTTGGAGCAGCTCTGTAATCAGGTCAGGCTGACTTCTCCTGAACTCCAAGGTAAAAATCCTCCAGCCCACAAGCCCATCACTCTCTCTCCTCCCAGGAGACTCATGTGTCTAAATTGGGACATGCCAGCAGAGGCTGCTTTCCTAGAACATTTCCCTGGAGGCCAGACTGGTGTCTCTGCGGGGAAGGAGGGCATCATACTACATTTTGGATTGCATCTTAGATTGACCTGTTGGGCAGGCCTGACAGTCATGTGTTCTTGTGCAAAAACCCCAGTGTGAAGCCAGGACAATCCAGGACTGAAGCTGTACGTTCCCAAGTTCAGGAAAGTCCCTTCACCCTCATGGGCCTCAGTTTCTCCATTCAGAGGCTGGGAACATTACTGCCCACATCTGGCTGTTGTGGCAATTAAATCAACTACTGCATGCAGCACGTGGTCGCTTGGCTGGGTCTCCAGCTTGGGGTTAGGGATGCGCACTTACTGGCCCCTGTGAGGTGTGAGCCCCTTGCTTAAGGGCTAACAATGCACAGACAAGACATGGATCCTGACATCATGGGCAGGCTTGGGGCATAGATAACGGAGCATACCACAGACGGTGGTGTGAGCCAGTCTCTGCTTAGGACTGGGCCTCTCCTTCACAGGCGTGTCAGTATATGTTGAATGTGATTTTTTCCATGGAAGTAATGATATACTTCAAGGTAATATTTACGCATTGGAGGCTGAGACCCCACAGTTTATACGAGTCACTATAAACACTAAAAGTGATCATCTATCCACAAGTCTGCTGTTACAATAATAATGATAAAAAGGAACCTATGTAATTTTTACTAACCAGGGTCACACCAATAAATTTAACAATATCAAAAGATGAGACATGTGAAAAAAAATGATAAAAATACTGTGATAGCCATATCTGATTTGATCTTTGAAACACATAAATAATACCTAATAGGTAGATATGATTATCCCCGTTCTACAGATGAGTAAATAAAAGTTCAAAGGGGTGAGATGACTTGTCTAAGGTCACATAGATCAGAAGAACTGGGCCTGAGACTTAAACCCAGATCCAACATCTAATCCCTCATCATTGTCACTAAAATCCACTGCATGGAACATCCTCAGGAAACGTGTGGCAATCAACAAACACTGAGGAGCTGCTCAGGAGAGTTTGACAGGCCACGAAGGTTAATTGAGCATCTCCTATATTCACGGGCTGATTCCTGCCCTTGTGCAGCTTACAGTCCAGAGGGGGTGATAGCCATGCAATAGCAATGACAACGAATGCTCTAGAGAGACACTCTGCTCTCCTGCTCGTAACCAATGTATCAAATAAACTGATGCTCCCTCTGTCTTCTGTAAAATGTGCTGACTGTCTTCTGTAAAATGTTCGCTGAAAAGCTAGCAGCCGGGGCCACCCCTGCCCAACCCGGGACCCCACCAATGGACCGTCTTTGCCCTGGGGCTCCTGCTGGGCTAGCTGAGCTTTCTCAGGGCTGTGCCGTGGTCTGAGATGCTTCCTGCAGTCTTCCTTCCCTTTCTCCTTTCCCAGGTGTCAGGCCCACATCACAGTCTAAAGGCTCTGCCTGCTCAGTCCCACTCCTTCTCTCTTTAACCTCCACTGAGGTTTCCTCCAATAAGTCCGTGCACTTCTGATTCCATCTCAGTGCCTGCTTTGCAGAGGACCCAAACTCACTGAGCAGCCTGGGCAAGTGAGGTCCACTCTGAGGCCTGCCATAGGAGTAGCTAGGGTCAGAGATGGCAACAGGGTCCTGGAGGATGGAATGGTAGGAAAGGATGTGGCCAGAAGAGAGTTAAAAAATAAATGACACCGCTCCTTTTTGTGTGCACACTTGGGTGACCCATTTAACCCCTCTGTGTCTCAGTTTCATCCCCTGAAAAATGGGAATAATAAAAAGGATCTTCCTTCCTTCCTAGGGCTGTCGGAGTGAATGAGATCCAGGCTCAATGGCTCAGACAGACTGTGTCCTGGGGAGGCGATGGGAGAGCTTCTGCAGCACCGAGATGGGGGTGGGGCCTGCCCTGAGCCTCTGCAGACTGTCAGCTCCCACACCTCCTCTTGCAGAAACTAGACCCCGGAGGTGGCCCAGGCCTCTCTCCTTTCTACCCACAAATATGGCCCCTGGGGAAGAGTCCACCTCATGGGTACTTTGGCTGGGAAGTGTGTGTCACCATGACAGTCTGACCATTATCTGGGTCATTTGATCCCAGGAAACTGCCAGATCAGATAATTTGGGTGGTTTGCCTGTCTCTCCGGATCAGATGTCCTGAGTAATGGCCCTTATCTTTACCTGGCCAGGTCCTGTGTAGACAATCCCCCTTTCAGTGAGCCTGAAAGGAAAGCTGGTTTCAGCGGGTATATTCAAGGTCAAGTCTTAGGAGAGGATGCTAATCTAGAGACCCGCATTCACCCTTTTCATTACATGGCTTGATTCATGGTAGTGCGTAGACATCGGTAACTAATAACGGTTCAAAAATCCCCGGAATTGGCTAATTTTTACATTTAAAAACATTTCATTGAAGTGTAGTATGTGTCCGTAAGAGTACACATAGTAAGTGTACAGCTCCTGCCTTTTCACAGAGAACATGCATGTAACCAACACCCAGATCAACAAAAGGAACTTATCAGCTCCCCCGAAGCACCCCCAAATCCTTCCCAACAAGAACCTCCCCCTGCAGCCTCACCACCGTTCTGACTCCTAGCAGCCTGCTTGGTTTTGCCGCTGTGAACTTCATATAAATGGCAGCAGACAGCATCTCTGGGTTTGGCTTCTTTTGTCCACATTATGTTTGTGGCAGTCATGCATGTGGTCATGGAGGCAGTATTTGTTTTCATTGCTGGATAGTATTCCATTGGACACAATGCCATTTATTTGTTCTTCTGTTGATGGATATTTGAATTGTCTCCAGTTTGGGGCTGTTATACAGAGTGTACTCTGGCATGTGTATTTTTGTGAGCATATTTGTGTTAAGCATCGGACTTTTACTTTTTAAAAAATATAAATGATAAGTGGATGACCTTACATCATTTTCGGTCTCTTTCATGGTGGCAGAAGCATTTTGGGGCTGGGAGAGAAAGGGGTACAGCCACATTAGGAGGTGTCCTGCTGCCACTGAGAACTTTGACCCAGTTTTAACAGGCTTCCCAGATGACTATCGTCGGCCCCCTGAAAAAAAGTGGAGGTTTCTGTAGGTTTTGTGGGAAGAGGTCCCATCCAGCGCCTTCCCAGAGGGGGCCCTCCACACAATTCAGATCCTCATTCTGCCTCCCACACACCCCACGACCTGGGAGCACGTCTTAAAAGGAGGAGTAGGGACCCACTACTGCATGTCGGGGGGCGGGGGGAATAAAGAACCTCTCCAGCCTCAGGAGTTTCATCTGTAAAGAAAGGTCAGAAATGGGTGATCTTCTTAGATGTTACCAGTTCTCAAATAATTTGAAATTGACTGCTGTTGATAATTTATTATGAGAAGAATCATTACCATTGGTTGAGTACTTACATTGCTTTAAATAATTTAAATACATTGTATCACTTAATTCTCCCCAGCTTCATTCGCCTCAGTGTAGTGCTGAGAAAACTGAAGCCCAGAGCGGTTCAATTGCTTACGGAAGAAACACAGCACAGTCAGAACGGGCGTAAGAATTCGGCCAGCTCCCCCTCAGCGGCTGCCTCAGTTTCTTGCTTTCTTTTTTTTCCCCTTTAATGAAATATTTCAGGCATACAAATAGTGCAGAGAACAATAGAATTTCTACATAATCCACCAATTTACGGTAGAGATAGAACATTAAAAGCACAGTTAAAGCTCTCTGGACCCCCCCCCCCCCGCACTCTCCTCCCTCTCCTGAACTTGGGTCGGTCATTTCCACATATGTTCTATGCTTGTACGTACATGTATGTACCCACAAAAATATACTGAGTTGTTTTTCAGAATTTGAACTGTGTTCAGTGGTATTACTCTGTATTTGTCCTCTGACAGCTAGCTTTTTTCATTCAGCACTATAATATTTGAGCTTTATTTATTCGGGATGACAGAGTTCTCGTTCATGAATTTTCGTGGCTGCCGAGTGCTCCCCTTTAAGAATCCACCCGAATTGATCCATTTTTCTCTTGTTGATGGGCATGTAATTCTTTCCAGTGTTCTGCCATTAAAATGTGCTACACTATACATTCTTTTATGTTTATGTACTTTTGCTTCTTTTACCAGAATTTTAATGGGTGAAGGCTCTCGATCATACCAGGTTTTCTTTTCATCTGTATGTATCTATGGTAATCCTGGACAATTTTATTCCTTCATCATTAATTTTTTTTCCTGAGCACCTATTCATCCTATAGACTGAATGTGTGTGTCCCCCCCAATATTCATACGTTGAACCCTAATTTCCATGTGATGATATTTGGAAGTAATGCCTTTGGGAAGTGAGTAGGTCGTGGGCATGGAGCTCTGATAAGTGGGATCGGTGCCTTTATAAAGGAGACCCTAGAGAGCTCCCTCGCCACTCCTACCATATGAGGGGACACAGCAAGAAGGTGCCATCTATGCACCAGGAAGTGGGATCTCAGCAGACACTGAATCTGTGAGCGCCTCAGTCACGGACTTAGTCTCCAAAACTGTGAGAAATAAACTTCTGTTGTTTATAAGTCACTCTGTCTATGGTATCTTTGTTACAACAGCCTGAATGGACTAAGACAACCTACTATGTGTCATGGACTGTGCCGGGTGCTGGGAAGAGAGAGTGGTTAGCCCGGGAGTTTGCATGGCAGACCAAGCCCCAACCACGATCAGATGGGACAGGGGGATGCTGGGAACTCACAGTCGGGCTCTGAATGGAGAAGCCAGGGAGCAGAGAGAGAGATGCCCTGGAGGAAACAAATGCAGGGTTTTGAAGGAGTGGCCAGCCCACCTGGGCATTGTCCCCAAGCTCCTCACAATTGAAGGACCTCCTGCGTCGTGCATCTGCACCTAGAACAATGTCACAGTGACCTTTGCAATTCCCTCTTCTCCACCTCATCCTCTCTTCCACACACTAACAGTGATGTGTGAGTCAGGGTTTAGTGCCTGAAAGGAAATCTGTCAGTGGGAACCCCACACATGCTTGACTTCCAGATGTGCATAAGACACATACAGCAGGCACTGTGGTAAACAGTCGGTGCATGCCTACCATTTACTCTGCTCACAGTCCTCAGCGGGTTGAAACTACTGCACTGTTTTTAAAGATGAGCCCCAGAGAGGTTAATTAATTTACCCAAGGCCACCCAGCTAAGAGGTGGCAGAGCCGGAGGTCCATCCCAGGCCTTGTTGACTCCAATATCCTTCATCTGATCCCTCTGAGCTCCGTCAGGATTAGCCTGACATTTCTGGAGGCAAGTTTCCTCCTTTCCAATTTACAAAAAATACCGTCAAAGAGGAGTTGCTTACCACCTGACACAGCCTGCTCACTACTCTCACGTTCTCTCCATTCACACACGCTACTCAGGAAATTAGAGCAAATCTTATTTTTAGAAACTGGTTCAGATGACAGTGATGTGTGAGTTAGTGACCAGTCTTACGAACATAGCTCGGAGGTGTTACTTGATCTTATGCTCGGAAACTCTCTGACATCACCCTGTTTTGATCTCTGTAATTTATTTCAAAGATCTCTTTGTTTCTTCTCTCTCCTCCACGAGTCCTGCAATAGACTTTGGCCAGAAACAATAAAAGTCTGAGCTGACATAGAAGGTGTAGAGAGGGGATGAGGCTCCTCTCAGAAATCTGAAGCACAGATGGTGCCTGGGAGTCAGAAAGCAGGGTCAGCCCTCAGTAAAAATTAAGAATTTGTCCAGGGGTTGGGCCTAGAGGAAACTGACTTCATCCCTTCCTGCCAAAATTAACTCTCTGTGTGTGTGTGTGTGTGTGTGTGTGTTAGACAAAAACCCTACAACTTCATTCACTACTTACTTTTCATAGCTAATCACAATCTTGAGGCTCAAAGGCCAGCACTGGGACTGAACAATGTTTGCGGGGAGCTCCGGCAAGCCCAGGACGTAGGCAAGGAAAGAAAAAAGAACAGAAGAGGAGGCAGAGCGATGATGGGACGTGAAAGCAGGGAACACCGAGCACTGGGTACGTGCTGGGAACGGCCGCCTACTTTAATCAGTTCCCTTCTCTCGTCAACCCTGGAAGGTACCTTTATTCCCATTCAATGGATTAGGCAACCAAGGCCATAGAGGCTAAGTGACTTACCCCAAGGCACACAGATGGTAACTACAAAGGTAGGATGGCAAGATTTAGCAAGTAAAATTACAGGACACCCAGTTAAAATTGAATTCCCGAAAAACAATGCAAAAAAATGTAGTATAAGCATGTCCCAAGTGAAATTACAGACTTACACTAAAAATTTAACTGAACATCCTATATTTTACCTGGCAACCCTTGCTGAGGTTCACACTCAGTTCTTCAGCTGTTTCTCGAACACCGCCTTACTACAGGGCAGATAAAATTCTGTAGCATGTGATTTGTGATCGTCACCAGCCAATCTCGTTTGAGTGAAGGCCCCGCACTTCGCACCTGTTCTTTCACCTGAGGCGCTTTCATCCTCACCCAACCCCATCAAGGAGGTATTCTTATTGTTCCCATTTTGTGGATGAGGAAACTGATCAGGACTCGGTGAGATGCAATAACCCGACCACGGCCACACAGGCAGAAACGAGCAGATCTCAGATTTGAACACAGTTCGGTTTTGCTCAAGAACTATCACTTAAAAAATAGCTTTTACAAAAGTTATCTTTGAACCCATGTACAGCAAAGGGCTCGATACTGAAATGCATGATGCTAGGTCTTATCCCAAATACCTGTGGAGCTGCCAATCAGATCAAGAAAGAAAAGACCTCCAGTATGCCAGGACCCCATGGGTCCCCTCCCAGTTACAACTGGCATCCTCCTCAGGGGTGCCACCATTCTGGCTTCTAATGCTATCAGTGGGTTTTGCCTGCCTTCAAATGTTACGTAAGTGAAAACATACAGTGAGTACTCTTCGGTGTGTAGTTTTTATCAGTCAACTTTATGCTTCTTGGATTCATCCCTGTGGTTGGGCATGGCTGGAAGTCGGTCCTTTTCGCTGCTATATAGTACTCCGCTCGAATAACCACAGGGAGCCCGTTCCATTGTTGGCAAACATTTTAGTTATTTGCAGTTATTTCAAAATTTACTATTATAAGCCCCCAAAATTGCTGCTATGAACATTCTTGTACATGTGTTCTGATGGACGTAACTATTCATTTCTGTGGGATGAATGCCTGGTGGTGGAAATGCTGGTCATAGGGACGGTGTCTATTTCAGCTTTAGTAGGTAATGCCACACAGTTTTTCAAAGCATTTGTACCAATTTGCACTCCTGCCAGCAGCGTATTTGATTTCTTGTTGCTCCACATTTCCACCAGCAATTGGGACTGTCAGTCTTTGTAATTTTAGTGTAGTTGCATCTCCTCAGTTTTAATAGTTCTGTCTCAGATTTCTAATTAGATTGAGCACCTTCATTTATTGGCTCTTTGAATATCCTCTTTTGTGATATGTCTGTTCCAGTTTCTTGACGTTTGGTTTGCTCGTCTGCCTTTTACTTACTGATTTATAGAAGTCCTTTGTAAATTCTGGATAGAATTTAGTTATGCATGTTGAAAATACCTATTTTCTATGGTTTGCCTTTTCACTCTCTTCTTAATGGTGTCTTCTAACGAAGAGAAGTTCTTCTGATTTTAATGTAATGAAATATATCCCTGTTTTCATTTATGGATAGTGTTTAAGAAGTCATTTTTTACCCCAAGGTCATAAAGACTGTTTTATCTAGAAGCTTCTAGAAGCTTTGTTGTTCTGCCTTATACATTTTGATATACAACCCAACTGGGATCTACTTGTGTTACGGTGTGAGGTAGGGGGATAGGAAAACTCAATATTATAAAGATGGCAGGTGTCCTCAGACTGCAGGCTCTATGCCCTCCCAATCCAAACTTAATAGGTCTTTTGTCATTGTTGTTGATGTGTGAGGGACTTGATAAACTGAGTCTAAACTTTATACATTATGCAAATGCAAAAGGTGAAAAGTGGTCTTGCAGGGAGAAAAAAGAAAGAATGTGTTTTTATTGATAACAAGAGTACTATAAAGCTGTAGTAATTGAGACCATGTGATAAAGATGAACGAATATAGCACCAAGATAACCAAACTGACCAAGAGAACTGAATGGAGAGCCCTGACCTGGTCCTTCCACCTCAGGGACATATGCTTTGTGACAAAGGTGGCCTCACAGAACAGTGTGGTAAAGACGGTTCTTTCATTAAATTGTGATGGGTCAATTGGCCATCCACATAGGGACAAGCACATTTGTCTCCCAAGCTTTTAACCACCACAAGATGCCATGATGCTCTGTTCTCTTATGTTTTTATGATGATGACAGTGATGATTATAGCATCACCATTATATTTTTATAGCTTGTGCCACTCTCCAGGTGCTCTCCAATCTATTATTTCCCCAACAGCCCTACCAAGCAGGCAGGGGAGACACTGTTTGTCCTCTCATGGATGATGGAGCAGAGGCTGGAAGGAGCATGTGACCAACCCACGGACACGTGGCCAGCACTGAAGCCTCACCTGCTCGATTCCAAGCCTTGGGCTCTTTCCGTTCCACGGGGAGCCCAGGTAGCATTCCTAAGGGGGATTAGGGAGATTGTCTTTGTGCCAACAGCTTTTACATGAAGGTATAAAGAAGACTGGCAGGAACTATATCCTGAAGTTAGTGACCATTATCTCTGGGAGGTAGGAATAGGGTTGACTGGTTTTTCTTCATACTTTTCAGTATTGTCTGAATTACCTACATTCAACAACAAATACTGTGCAGTAATAAAATAAAGGCAGATACCAACCCCTATTGCTAGTCCCAATGAAAAATAGTCTTCTCATGGCCACTTTAGAGCCACTCCTTGAGTCCCAGGCTTAACAGATACTGGTTTTGGAGTCAGGAAGTCCAGGTTTCAAATCCCAGCTCTGCTGCTTTCTAGCTTTGCCAACCGGGGTGAACCTCTTAACCTCTCTGGGCCTCAGTCCTCCCATCCGTGAGGTGGACAGGGTATCAGCTGCCTCCCCAGTTGTTTGGGTGACTTAGTGAGATAAAGTACTTAAGCGTCTACAGCGAGGTGTCTGGCACTTAGGAGTCTCTCAGTCAATGGTGGCTCCTGTCATACGCTCCCTCAGAAGATGTGCTCCTTTCCCAGAGAGTCACTGTGGATCCTTTGAAGGTGGGTGTTACCTATCCTTATCTTGTGTTCTCACCTCACAGGTGAAGATGCAGAGGTTCAGAGGAGGGTGCTAGACGTGCCCAAGGTCACAGAGCTTGGACGGGATCTTGTGAAAGGCTCAGAGAGGGTAAGTGATCAGCCAGAGGCCACACAGCTTAAACCCACTGGCTGTTGAAACAAAAAAAAAACTAAATGCCAAAACCATCCAAACTGCCATTTATTTGGGGGTTCACTCTTTGTTAAGCCTCTTGAGCAGCAGCAGCAACGAACACTCTGCCATTTATTGAGTGCTTGTTCAGCGCCAGGCAGCTTGGCGCTTGGCATAACCGTCTCGGTTAATTCTCCAAACGATCCCAGGACGTGGGCCTCTCCAGCCCATTTTCCAGACGAGGAAACTGAGGCCGGGAGGCTGAGGCCCGTGGCCTGGCACTAGGTCTGCCCAGCTCCCCCCGGAAGCTGCGGGAGGGCCCGGTGGCATGCAAGGAGTTAAGCGGTAGGCAGTGCTGTGGCTCCGCGCGAGGAGCGCGCCGGGCTGAGGCGCTGCTGGCGGCCGCGGCGGCGCGGGGAGCTCGGGCTGGGGACGTGAAGTCCCGGGCGGCGAGGAGCGAGGCGGCGAGGCGGCCGCCAACGCGAGGCGAGGCGGCCGCAGCCCGCGCCCGGCCGCAGCCCGCGCCCCGCGCCCCGCGCCCCGGGCCCGGGCAGCCCTCGGGCGGGCGTGTGCGCGGGGCCTCGCCGTAGCGTGGGGTCCCCGCAGTGCCGCCCGCCCGAGCGCCAGGCTCGCACGAGTCCGGTTTTCACTTCCTCTCGCCTCCGCCCGCCTCCCCGGCTCGCCGGCTGGCGTCGCCACCGCCTCCTCGTCCGCGGCCACCGCTGTCGCCGCGGCTGCAATCCAGGACGCACACTTCCACTTTCCCGCTGGAGACGCGGAGGATGCCGCTCGCACCGGAGCCCGGGAAATAGCCCCCGGGCCGGGCCGGAGGAGCCTTGGTGGCGAGAGAGGACATCCAGGCTCGTCCCTCCTTAATGCCATTGCAGCAGCCGGCGGCCGGGGGGGCGCCCACAGAGCGGGCGCGCCACGCGGGGCGCGGGAGTCGCAGACAGGGACCCAGGGCGCCTGCTGGGCTCCGCTGACAAGAGTTTACAAGTGGCTGAGACCCCTCAGGTAAGGGCTGGGAGCCCCGCGGCGGGTAAGAGGGTTCCATAAGGGACCCGGGCGAGGAGCGGCTGCAAAATGATTCCTGTCCCCATCCCGGCGTCCAGTCCCAGCCGCCTCTCCGCGGGCTGGGGATTCAGCGCCCCGAGCCAGGTGCGTCAGGAGTCCAGTGTGGTGACAGCCCAGCTCTGGGTAAATGACAAACTTTCTCTCCTCTGGCAGAGGGTGGGACATTCTGGCCCATCCAGGTGTCCTTTCTCTGGGCATGCCCCTGGAACCCCAAAGGCTGGCACTCAAGGGCTCTTCAGGCTGAGCTGGGCGGAGGTGGGGGAGGCAGTGGGCCCCTTTAATCTGATTCATGAATCACCCCCTCCTCGGCCAGTTCCGAATTCTGAAGGAGAAGGAGCTGGTCATATTTTCAAGTTGGTTTTACAAGGTGTTTGTTGCGGGTGACACTCTGGTGAATGAGGCTCCCCGTTATCTGGAGGCAGCCTCCAGGGCTGCCGGGAGATGGGCTTTGTGTCTGGTGCTTTGCAGGCTCGCTTATGTGTGGATTCTGGGGTGTGTGTGTGTGTGTGTGTGTGAGTGTGTGTGTGCAAGCAGAGGGAGAGAGAACTGGGGTGGGGGGGCCCATTCAGCCAGATCGCCTCCATTCAAGCCCTTCCAGCAACCCCAAGTGTCATCGCTGGAGAGGACTCACCTCCTTGGCAGAGACCCTAGCAGAGGTGGGGGTCACCTCTGTTCCCTTGCAGCTAGCTCCTTGGATGAGCAAAAGATTTGGGGGAAGTTTCCTGGGTTGTTCAAGAGACCATTCCAATCGGAGCTTAGAGAAGTGCAAACTTTTTGCAGGAAAGGGGGTGGACTGGACAGTTGGGTAGGGGCTCCTGGCATTCTCATCCCCAGTTCTGAGGATGTGGGTGGTCCCCCCACCCTCTAGGCCCCTAGAGGCTCTGCTGAGCCCAGCACATAGCTCACGAGTTTGGCCAGATCATTTTTCCTCCTCACGGAAAGCATGATTCAAAGAGGCCACCTTGTCTCTAAGGATCATTTTGGAGCCACCTCGGCGGTCATAGCTCCTCGATGGCATTGTGCTTCCTCACTTGGGTTCCAGCCTAGGGCTGGGGTCGTCTCGATGGACTGGTTGGTCAGCCAGGGGCAGCGGAGGTGCTTCTGGCCATGGCCTGAAGGTGGGACATGTTTCCCTGGCCCTGTAAGTGCCTGCTCGGGCTGGCTAGCTGCCTCTGGGCAATGGCGTTGCTATGTTGTTCTTGGACAGGACTGGAAGCGGGGAGGCGGAAGCCTGCGGGGTCCCTGCCATTGCTTTGGGATTCTAACCTGGGGCCAGGCTAGGAGCCGCTTCCTTCGGCTGCTGAGGCCCGGGGGTTCCTCCAGGGTGTCAGACACCAGTTCTGGATGTCCTGGGAAACACCATCTCTGGGTCAGGAGATTGAGCTTCCAGTCTGTCCTCAGTTTGCTGTGTGATTTTGGGCAAATCATCAGACCTCCCTGGGCCCCCATTGCTGCTTCTGTAAAATGAAGAGATTTCGCGTGTCCTCGGGGGGCTCGGTTCAGACCTCTACGGCCCTGAGCAGTTGTCACAGATGAGATTGTCAGAATCCTAGGAGGCAATGTAATTTAGTATTTAAGAGGCCCGGGACACAGACGCGTCTGAATTTGATCAGTCACTTCACCCTCCAAGCCTGTGCCCCTCCGCTGTAAAACGGGGTTCACAGTTCCGACCTCAGAAAGCTGTTGGAAAGACTAACTGAGATGGCGCTCGGAAAGCGCTGAGTGTGGCTCGTGGAGTCTGGAGCTCCGCGGACAGCCGCAAGGCTGTCTGTTTTTGGGTCTTACATGTGGGCATCTGGCTGCGATTTCCCCTGGGCAGGCTGGCCCCATCCCACCTGGGCTCCAGGTAATCCTTGGCTGGGGGGGTGGGGCTCTCGTTCTCTCCAATCACCTGGCACCTGCAGTCCCCGCCCCCTTGCTTGCCTTATAAAAGCTCTGCTGGACCAGCAGCTCCTAGTGGGGAGCCTCGGGTGGTCTGGGAGCACTGGAGGCATCCAGCTGCCGTGTCACCATGACAACGGGAGGTGGAGGTAAGCTGTCTCCATGGCTGCAACTTTGCAGCTGTGTAGGGGCATAGGCCAGAGAAGTTCCCGTGTCTGGGAGTCAGGCGCTCAGTCCGCTGAGGCTGTCTGAGCAGGCGAGGCTGCTCTTCCCTGCAGGAACAGACGCTGGGGGACGTGCGGGGGTGTATGTGTGTGAGTGTGTGGGTGAGTGCGTGTGTGTGCGTGTGTGTGTGTGAGTGTGTGTGTGAGTGCGTGTGCGCGCGCGCGTCTGTGCGTGAGTGCGTGTGTGTGTATGTGTGAGTGTGTGTGAGTGCGTGTGTGTGTATGTGTAAGTGTGTGTGAGTGTGTGTGAGTGTGTGTGAGTGTGTGAGTACGTGTGTGAGTGTGTGTGAGTGCATGTGAGTGTATGTGTGAGTGTGTGTGAGTGCGTGTGTGTGTATGTGTAAGTGTGTGTGAGTGTGTGTGAGTGTGTGTGTGAGTGTGTGAGTACGTGTGTGAGTGTGTGTGAGTGCGTGTGTGTGTGTGTGTG